>QEPC01000266.1:269025-286779 GCA_003113815.1 Sphenodon punctatus | reverse complement strand
GGGAAGAGAGAGGGGCATGGGAGTCAAGTGTGGAGGAGAGAGAGGCGTTGAGAGCAGAGACAGCGGAGTCAGGGGAGGAGGAAGAGAAGACTGTAGGAAGAAGGGGAGAGAGAGAGGAGGCAAAGTCCAGGGGATCAATAGCTTGAAGGTCACGGAATTTTTCACAAAGAAGGGTGCTACAAGCTCATAGCCCCACAGACCCCAATCAAACAAATGGCAGCCAGACCAGCTCCCAAAGACAAGGCTCAAGAAAAATCTTTGGTTACCAAAGGCGACTTTGAGAAATTGACATATGATTTAACCTCTGAAAACAGGATCCTGAAAGAGTTATGGAAAAAGTTGCAGACTTGGTGATTCAAGTCACTGAAACTGCCCTTGGAGAAGCACATGACAGAAATAGCTTTGCAGGAGCGTGTGGCTTCCCTAGAGCAAAGGAACAGAGATCTTGAATTAAAGGTGGATTACACTGAGAACAGAGAGAGAAGAAACAACAGACGAATCAGAGGTTTGTCTGAGAACGCTGAACAGGGCAACCCCATCCAGTATGTAGAAACTTTAATAAAATAATTGCTACATCTGGAACCTGGGGATGAAGTGAAAGCGGACAGAGCACCCAGAGCATTGTACTCTGTCTGAGGATAGGGAGAGAGACCTGATTGCGAAACTCCAGCACTTTCAGGAAAAGGAATTGGTCATGAAAAAAGTGAGAGAAAGCCCAAATTTCAGGCTGTTTACCCACGTTACACCATATAGCACTAATTCCTATTTAACGTTCGATTGTGTAATGTGGGCAAGCAGTGTTCCTCAATCAGCAGCAAAAAAATCACGTTATTCCCATCACCAAATGACAGCCCCATCACTCACACAAGTAGAAACTAACATTAAATTTGAATGTGTGCATTCAAATTTAATGTTACTTAAACTAACATGAAATTGGGAAGGGAGAGGAGAATGAGGGAGGGGTTGTGTGTGAGGGAGGATTAGGGGGAGGCAGCAACACCTCCCCTAGGCCAAGGGAAGAGGAAAGATGCACCCAGTCAGCCCAGCAACAGGGGAACCCTGGTGCAGCAGCACACCAGGCAGACGGGACGAGGTGAGTTGAGAATCCAGGGGACTCACCTGGCAGGCAGTGGAGCAGCTTCAGCAGCATAGCAAGAGCTCCACGCATTGGGGCTTTCCTCTGCAGGCGCGGCCTGCAATCATCAGGCCACGCCCACAGACAAAGGCCCTGACATGCTGGACTCTGGATGCACTGCTGGAGCCGCTCCACTGCCAGCCAAATTAATTGCTGGGCTGCAGAGGATGGAGGGGAGGCGTCCTCTCCCATCCAACCCAGCCCAGCCTCGGATGGGGGTGGGGGGGAAGGGGGGAGCAGGAGGGCTGACTCAGTTGGTAGGGCACCCTGATAGGGGAGGGCCAGGCCAGCAGAACTGGGACAAGAGGGAGAATTACGGCTCTTGTGGACCGAACATGGGTACTGATCCGTTGTTTCTCACAACAGATCCATGCACCATGAAACACACGTGAGAGATCAACTTGGGCATACAGCCCATGCTTATCTCATGTAACTGCTGACTTAGGGAACTGCTGAATTAGGGAATGTGGACAAGCAGCTTCACACTGAGGAGCCACAAGCTGCAGTTCTTCCAGGATCTCTCCTCACTGACTCTGAAGAAGAGAATGGAGTTGAGAGAAATCACTGCAGCACTCAGAAAAGCAGCGATTCATTACAGATGGGTATTTCCATTTAAACTTTCTTTCAGTTTCCAAAACCATCATCATACTATAAGAGACCTGGAAGGAGGAAAGAACGAACTGCAGACTCTGGGAATTAAGTTCCAAAATTCAAACTTAAAGGGAGACACTCTGCAGGAAGACTCTTGAAGCACACAATTGGAACACCACTGGGAACTTAAGTAACACAGAAGAAAGAAGAGGGGGGGTGAAGGAAAGAAAAGTCATGATGAGCAGCTAGACAAGGGAAGAAATGAAAATGAATCTGAATCTCAACAAGAGGACTCAGCCGCCTGAGGGTCTAACCCAAGCCTGCACAGAAGATATTGAGGCTCATCAACTGAGACCAGCAGAACAGTAACATTATTAAATGTTTCGCATATTTATATATACATAAAAACAGTTTGGAATTTGATTGTACTGGGCAAGGAGCGTGAGAGAAACTCTCAGAATTAAAAAGGGGATAATGGGTACCCTTCCCCACCCTAAGACAGAGAAAAACTGAGGAGGAGCCCTTAGTGGTTCAGTGTAATTCCTCCCCATGCACCTCAAATGAGATATAAATCCACCTCTCAGGAGTTGGCATGACAAAAGGAGGACAAGCTATTTTCTTTAGACTGCAAGGAGCAGTCCAGGGAGCTGTAGGGATGGTAAAACAGGTTAGGGTTCAACAGTTAGTTATCTAGGGACTGACTAGAGAAAGGGGGGGCGCAGAGAGGGAACGGGGTCTGCAGAAATAGGAATGCAAAGGTAGGGGAGAATTGGGAAGCTGAGTGAGGAAGACAGATCAAGATCAGCATAGAAAATAAAAGCTGCAGAAAGTGTCGTAGGGCAAAATGTCAAGGAAGGAGGATATATAAACACAAAAAATTCAGGGCACAGAATTTAAAAGCTGGTGGTAAACTGGCAGCAGAATCGGGATACTGCAAATCAGATGATAAAAATAGGAAAATTGACATGTGAGAATTTCAGGACCCTTGTGTGCATGAGGGGAACCTTGTATAAATTGTTTTTCTTGAAGTACAAATGCAATGGATGTTTTGGGTCAGGCTGGGGAACATCTTTATTTCTAAGAAAGGGGAAATCTTGGAGCAAAAGCAAAAAATGTACTCATGGGAGAACCAATCAAAGTCTTGACTATCAATGTCAAGGGAACGAACAACCCTATAAAAAGGAAGAGTGTCTTCTGCTCCCTGAAAAAAGATTGTCTTAGTATAGTTTTTTTTTTACAGCAAACACATCTAAAGAAAATGATGAGAAATACCTGGGTAACTCTCTGGACACATCCCCCCCCCCCCCAGGTAAATGTAACAAAAGAGGGGTGGCAATTATCTTTGCCAAGCATCTCCCATTTATTGTTGCAGAACAATTAACAGATAAAGATGGTCAATGTAGAATAGTAAAAGGATCCCTAAAACGCAAACTCCTAACCTTGGTCAATGTATATGTACCCAATCAACGATGTGTCTTCTTATTTGAACAGTTTTAAGGACTTCCAGAACTTTACAGAAGGAGATGTTATATTAGGAGGTGACTTTAACGAAGTGCTCACATCCCTCAAGGGGAACAAGTGCAAAACTGGGGCATCATCTAGAAAATGAAGACTTGGCTGATGTCTGGAGGGAAATGAATCCAACACACAAAGATTATGTTACTCTGCTGCTCATGGGTCCTATTCTAGGATAGATATTTTTGTCTCAAGGACCTTGGTCAATCTAGTTAAAAAAGCCAGTCTAGGAGTCATAACTTGGTCTGATCATTCCCCTGCATATGTTGAACTGGGAACAGGACTGGGAATCTATGAAAAAAACAAGGGGCCTGGCATTTGAACAGAGCCATGCTGCATGACCCACTCAGAGTAGAAGAGTTGGAATTTCTCCCCCAAAAAATATAGAGAAGAAAATGATAATGAAAGAATCAGTAAGGAAGTTCTCTGGGGAGCAGGGAAAGCAGTAATGAGAGGAATACTCACAAGGGAAGCCTTATACCTTAAAAGGTGAGAATTCTTGAGGAGCAAATCTGATTAAAGAACTGTCTGAGTTTGGAACACAAACACACAAAGGATCTAAATAAGTTTAAAAGAAAATAATTGAGAAGTTGGGAAATAAACCTGCTACAAACAAGTAAGGCAGAGCAATCACTTAGGTACATAAAACAAAAATACCATGAAGAAGGTGACGAAGCAGACAGGCTTTTAGCCCGAAAATTAAAGAAGCAACGAAGAGGGAGAATTAGTAACTGCTATCAAACAGATCTCTGAAACATTTGCCAACTTCTTCCACACTTTATACTCTTCAGAACATCCAAAGCCCGAGCTCAAACAATTGCCTACAAAGTGTAAGATTACCTCAGCTCTCAGAGGAGGATGTGGCATTTCTTGACAAGCAAATTACAACAGATGAAATTAGTGATAGAATAAAAAATTCACTGAATTGTTTAACAGCATAATGACATTCCAGATTCTCGGAAGGAAACAAAGATTGTGGTCATTCCTAGCGACGGGAAAGATTTTACCAACTGTGTGTCACGAAGACCTATTTAATTAATTTATTTATGTGGATGCTAAAATCTGTGTCAAAATGCTAGCAAATAGTTTAAACACCATTTTATCCAAATATATACATCCAGGTGAATCAGGATTTGTAACTGGCAGCCATATATCTGATAATATTAGAAGAACCTTGAATCTGATCCATAGTGTTATAACCATAACTCCTCCTCCTGTGCGCTGCTATCTCTAAATGTGGAGAAAGTATTTGACCATTTGGAATGGGAATAGCTCAGACAGGTCTTGACAGGGTTTGGCTTTAGGAAGCAATTCTGTAGAGGCTATTTGCTCTATATAATAATCTTCAGGCTTCTGTTTTCATTAATGCCTATCAATCTTCCTTGTTTGACTTGTTCAGGGACATGGAGGCAAGGGTGACCAATGTCTTCAATGCTTTTTGCCTTAGAAATAGAGTCATTTGCGATAAAGACTGGAGCTAACTTCTTGATAAAAGGCATCAGAACACTTTCCGGGTCAGAGCACAAAATAGCTGTGTATGCTGCTGATGTCTTGATGTACTTGCAGGACCGTATTAAAAATACAGAACTAACTTCAGAATTTGGGCAAGTATCAGGCTTCAAAGTAAATTACAATAAATGTGAAGTTCTAGGAATTAATATTCCTGAAAAGATCAAGAGTACTTGCTGTCAATTGCATAAATTAAATGGGTGTAACAGGAAGGTCCAGCTATCAGCTAGACACACAAAGAATGTTTGGGAGAGAGTCTGAACAGCCAATTAGATTCAAAGGGTTTTGGAGAATGCTGGAGGGAAGAGGCAGTTGAGGTTAACAGCAGACTAGGCAGAGAGGAAAAAAGAGGCTCTTAAAGAATTGGCTATAACTCTGTTGGTAATCAGTAACAATTTATCTTATATGAACGGGATTAACTAAAGACATTACTGAAGGTTTCTATCTAGTTACTAATGTTGAGTCATCTGTTACTTTGTAATAAAAGAAGAAATGTTTCAACTGTTATAAAGAGGCTTCTAGCGTTATTCTCTGAGGAAGACTAAAGCACAGCTGTTACTATACTCTAGTGAAGAAAAAAGATTGTGCTTATCAGGATTGTTGACTGTCAACCCTATACAGTCATAGAGGGATTAAGGTTATAGAAACATTCAAAGAAGAGAGAGATTTCCATAACAATGGGCAAAAGAATCTATAAAATATTTAGGAATATACATAACAGAGAAACATACAAGCCTTTTCAATGCCAACTACTCAGCAATGAAGAATAAACTACTTAAAGTTATGGAAGAATGGAACAAATATAAAATATCCTGGTTAGGCAGGGAAGTGTCAGTTAAGATGAAAATTCTTCCGAAGTTACTGTTTCTGTTCCACTGCATACCTATTGGCATTTCACATAAGACATGAGAAATGTGGCAAAAGGCCATTCTATAGCCTTCAGTCCATTTATTCGGACTCAGGGAGCGATCTCCCTCATGTCCACAAGGAGGCAGCATAGACTTTCTACTGGGCATAGGGAGAGTGCGTCCTCACTTCCCCAGTCGAAAGTCTGCCTCTGTTCCTTTACGACATGCAGCAGGGGTGCTCGGCACCACATCAGACTTTCTCGCCTCCTTCCTCCTTATGAGGGAAGGGGTCAGTCTAATAGACGTCAGCCTCCAAGGAACTAGTCTCCGACTCTAGAGACTGATTTAAGAGCGGGCTCGCTCTACTTATCTCGGTGCCGACCTCCGGGTATGGCCCGGGTTTCCAGGCGCGAGGGTTAGGCCTCCGGGCATGGCCCGCCAAGACGCACGCCTCGGATAGCGGAGACCGTCAAAACCCACAGGGCGGCTGCCCGCCGAGCCGCACACCATGGAAGTGTCGTATCCCCCCAGTGCGAAACCAAAACTGCGCCGGAGATTCCTGCCCAGGCCGCAGCCCCCGCTCTGCAGCCGGAGGAGCCACGTAGCAATCTGGAGGAACGGGTCACAGTGGAGATGGAGGATGTAGAGGAGGCAGAAACTTCTGCCTCCTCACAAGTAAGAGGGGAAGAATCTATGGAGTCCTTCCAAAGGCTCCAAATGGACACGCTCAGGTTCATGATGGAGGTACTGGCGTGCATCGAGAGCAATCAGCAGAGGGCCCAAAAGTGCATGCCCCACCTCCCCCTAAAGCCTCCTTTAAGGGAGATTCTAGGAAAGTCAGTAAAGGCAAACACAAGGCCCCCTGCAAACAAGCCCATAGACATTCCCTCAGAGATCTCCTCGGGTCTTCCTCGGAGAACGCGCAAGATGAGTCTCTCTCAGAGGAAGGTGAACTGTTGGGATCTTCCTCTGAATCTGAACCCGCCCTGCAACCCCCACGTAAAAAACGCAAGGCCCAGACTCGAGCTAGAAACCACCCACCACCGCCAGTGGTTTCATCTTCCTTACGGGGCTCAGATGAGAATGAGGACTGCTCCTCTGGGGCAGGGGACCAGGACACACCCGAACGGGAAGACATCCTGGCAAAGGGCCCCAAGGATGTAGGCAGGCAACTCCCTTCCGACCAGGGTCTCAAGCTCCTCAGGAGGACAGAGAGGGTGCTCAGAATAACCCCAAGTGCTCAAAAAAAGAGGAACTCTGAATCTTCCTCGGATGATGAAGAGTCGGACAGGGAATATATATCCAAGCTCCATAGTGGCGGTAAGGGGGTCACCCTAGACCGGGCCTTTGAAAAAATCATTAAAGCTCAATGGAAACAACCCACTAAGGCAACTAAGATATCTAGGATCCAACAAATACTCCTTCACCAAACAGAGTGACCCGATTTTCAAACCTCCTAAGGTGGATGCAGTCACTGCCTCCTTAGCCTGTCAGTCAGTCCTCCTCAGAGGACCTTCTCCCAAAGGACCCCATGGATAAGGGAATAGAGATTGGGCTATGCAAGAGTTATGAGGCATTGTCATATACCTTACAGATGACCACCACTGCCTCGTATGCCTCCAGAGCCATCATGAAATGGTTCAAACTGGCAAAAGACACAAACATTTCACCCGCACTCTCACGCAAGCTGGCCGCTAACATCACACTTCCTCATGCCTTTCTCATGGACGTCTCCATGGACATTTTGACCTGGGCAGCCAGAAGGATGGCGGCGAATGTAGCAGCTCGCCGCCAACTATGGCTCCGCTCATGGCGTACGGATGGATACACACGCCAAAAACCTGCTTGTGAACAGCAGATTCGGGGGGGGGGGGCAAATTGTTCAGCTCAGCACTGGACAAGGCCCTCTCTGATGCCTCCAACAAGGAAAAGAAACACTCTCTTAATCAGGTACAAGCTTTCAAAAGTTTCTTCCTTCCCTTTCAGAGATTCAACCATGGACACAAACGAACGTTCTCCTCATAGAATGCCTGGAGCTCACAACAGCGCAGCAGAGGACATAGGGGACACGGAGCCAAGCCTAACAGTTCAGCCACGCTTTCTTCCTATTCCAGACTTCCTGGGTCCCATTCTCGCAAGCAGGAGTCCTGACTCCTTTGTTTGTCTCTTTCTCCCCCGGCTCGGAGAAAGAATCCTCCACTTCGCCAAGCAGTGGAGCCAGAGCATTTCGGACACCTGGGCCCTTCAAACAGTAACTAAGGGTTATTCCATTGAATTCAAAGCCAAACCAAGGGAATTCTTCCGCATTTCCCCCCCTCTCACGCATCAACAGCAAGCACAAGGCGATGCGATCTGAAATCGACAGACTGCGAATGATGGGTGCCATAGAAAGAGTGCCATGGCACGAAAGGGGAAGAGGACTGTATTCACTCCTCTTTCTCGTACAGAAGAAAAGCGGAGAATGGAGAGCTGTCCTGGATCTGAAACGCCTCAACAGGTCCATCAAACTCCAGAAGTTCAAGATGGAAACCTTGGCCTCCATCACAGTAGCTATAGCGAAAGACGACTGGCTCTCCTCCTTGGACCTAAAAGACGCGTACCTCCACGTTCCCATTCTCCCGGCTCACCGCCATTGGCTCCGCTTCGCCTACAACAACCAGCATTGGCAGTCCCGAGTCCTTCCCTTCGGCCTGGCTACGGCACCCAGAACATACACAAAAACTTTGATTCCCCTCATCACAAATCTCCGGCTCGAGGGCATAGCAGTCTTCCCTTACTTAGACGACATCCTGATTCGGGCAGCATCTCGAGACCTAGCTTAGGCCCATCTCCAACGCACCATCTCTTATCTGGAGTACCATGGGTTTCAGATCAACTGCGACAAAAGCCATCTAACACCCAGCCAGAACCTGAAGCACCTGGGGGTAATACTCCACACCCGCCTGGACAGGGTATTCATTCCGCCCTCTCAACACCACAAGATCAGGAACCTCATAGCTTCCATATGAACGCAGCCGCAGATCCCCCTCCAAATGCTAGCATCCCTCCTCGGCTCCATAATCTCTTGTACACGGCACCTTCAGTGGGCCCAATTTCATGCGCGCAGCCTCCAACACCTGCTTCACCCCTGGCAAACGCATATAATCAACAACTGCCCTGTTTTGCTATCAGTCCCAACCGAGACCCTGCAAATCCTTCAACTGGTGGGAAGACCCACTCCGCTTCCTCGCCAGAGTCCCCCTAACGGAACCACACAAAATCATTCTGACAACTGACGCCAGTCTCTCCCGTTGGGGAGCCCACGTCGACAACAACTTCACATAGGGGACCGGCTCGGCCACAGATGCCACCCACAGCATCAACTGGCTAGAACTCAAGGCCATTCGACTAGTCCTCCCACGGTTTCTTCCCCTATTGAAGAGTTGCCATGTGATCGTCTTCACAGACAACACCACAGCCATGGCCTATGTCAACCACCAAGGAGGTTCTCGGCCGAAGGCACTGCACAAGGAAGCATCCTGCTTGATGCGCTGGGCAAAGTCTCACCTTCTCTCTCTGTCGGCCCTCCACATAAAAGACGTAGACAATATCGAGGCGGACTGGTTGAGTCGCCAAACCCTGGATCTGGGAGAATGGGCCCTCAGCCCAGCTGCCTTTCAACTAATCAACGAGTTCGGCACCCCGATCCTCGACCTGTTTACTTCTCCAACCAACTACAAATTGCCTTGCTTTTTCAGCAGGAGCCCACATACCAAATCCGAGGCCGCCGATGCTCTCAGCCGCCAATGGCCTCTGGGTCTCCTCTACACCTTCCCTCCATTCCCCTTACTCAGCCGTGCCATCCACCATTGCAAGCTCCAGCGAGCCACTTTGATATTCGTGGCCCCCTTCTGGCCTCGTCGGTCCTGGTTCACAGACTTGCTCACCCTGTCACAAGGGAACCTCCTCACTCTCCCTGTCACACAGGAGCTGCTGTCACAAGGACCTCTCCTGTATCAGCAGGCAGAGTTTCTGAAACTAACAGCATGGTTGTTGAGTTCCTAGCCCTTCAGAGCCTGGGGTATTCTGACTCTGTTATACGAACCCTTCTAGCATCTAGACGGAAATCCACCCAAAGCATGTATCAGCGTACTTAGAAGGTCTTTGTGGAGTAGTGCAAGGCAAAGCTTGTGTCTCCACAACCCCCCTCGATAGGCCAAGTCCTCCAATTTTTACAAGAGGAATTGGATAAAGGGCTACGCCCCAATACTCTATCCAGACAATTGGCCGCAATTGACAGCACATTAGGAGCTTCCGGTAGACCATGCCTTTCCACTCACCATCATATACGCCAGTTCATGAGGGCCGCCCATCGAATTTCCCCTCCTATAGTTCACAGATTCCCTAACTGGAAGCTTAACCTGGTTCTTAAAGCTCGTACGGGACCCCCATTTGAACCCCTCGAGCAACTGTCTTTATTTTACCTTTCAATTAAGGTGACCTTTCTAATAGCCATCACCTCGGCTAGACGTATCTCTGAGATTGGGTCCCTGTCGGCTGACCCTTCCTGTGCGCCTTCAGGAAGGAATTGGTCTGCCTCCGCCTGGATCCTTCCTTCCTCCCGAAGGTCTCCTCCCTCTTCCATTTATCCCAGGATGTGGTTCTACCCTCTTTCTGCCCTCAGCCCCGCCACCCTTTAGAAAAATGGTGGCATTCCCTGGACATACGCAGAGTCTTAAAGATATACCTGCATCGTTCAGCCTACTTCAGATGTTCCTCTAGCCTTTTAGTTAGTTTCCACCCGTCACAGGGGTAAAAAGGCATCCAGCTCAGTTATTGCTGGCTGGATATCAACCTGCATAGCGGAGGCTTACAAAGCCTCTGGCCTCCAGCCACCCAATCCTGTCCTAGCTCATTCTACCCGGGCAGGCACTAATTCAGCTTTCCACTCCCGAGCCCCAATAAGTGAAATATGCAGGGCAGCCACCTGGAAAACCCTGCATACATTTACCAGACACTATAAAATGGATCTACACCAATCCGCCGAAGCCACTTTCGGCAGACGGATCCTGCAACAGGTACTAGGGTCTAATGATTAAACCTGGTTGATGCACCCCTACCAAATAAATATTACTGCTCTGTTATCTCCCTGAGTCCAAATAAATGGACTGAAGGCTATAGAAAGGGCAATTGAGATTCTTACCTGTGAAGTGCCCTTCTGTAGCCTTACAGGGAGTTTATTTGGCCTGCCCGAGCTGTTTGGTTAATCTAATAATTCTGCAGAGTTTTGTCCCCTCTCAAGGGGGATTCAGTTAATGTTACTCCTCGAAGTTCAGGGAAGGTTCTGTTTTGTTTCTTTCAGATACGGATACTGCAGCTGTGATACTCCTGTGGGCACGCTCTCCCTACACATGCCCAGTGGAAAGTCTATGCTGCCTCCTAGTGGACACAAGGGAGATCGTTCCCTGAGTCCGAATAAACTTCCTGTAAGGCTACAGAAGGGCAATTCACATGTAAGAATCCCATTGCCCTTTTTAAAGTTCATAAGGAAACACAAAAAACTGAGAGTGAGCTCTTAAATTGTATATAAACCTATAAAATGGGGTGGACTGGCCCTAATCTGGCATACTATTACTATGCATCACAATGAAAGGATATTAAATGGGTCAACAATAGCCCATTCAAGCACAGGGTGAAACTTAACAATTCTGTAACAGCAGCAGCTGGATCAAAAAGAAATCCAGAAGATCAGAAATAAACACACACCCAGACTACTTCAGCCACATTGGACACGCACTCAGATTTTCTCTCACCCAGGCCCTCCCCTCTAACTACTTTAATCAACAATCAAGAATTTATTCCAAGGGACTGTCAAAGTGACATGTAATTACGAACTAGAACAGGGATCAAACTGTTTTAGCACTTGCTCCTGGGCCCCAGGTTAAAAGCATACCCAGAAATAAAGCTTCCATACTTCCAAGTCAAACAATTTATAGAGAAATCTAGGTAAGAGGCAGCTCTGTCGAGTCCTCTAACAACATTCAAGGAATTGCAAACTGAAACAAAAGGCTTAACCTCCAAGATACATCATCATACACGCTTGATTTCAAAAGATTCCGACAAAGAAATGACCAAAGTGAAAAGATGGGAGAAGGACTTGGGAAGAGAAACTGACCTAGATGAATGGGTCTCAATATGGGAAAGAGGATACAGTTCATCAATTTGCATACCCACAAAGAAAACTTTTACAAGGTATTATACAGTTGGTATCTGACCCAAACTAAATCAGTACATTTATGTAATGAGGGAGGCACTCTGTTGGAGAGGCTGTGGTGAAAGAGGAACGTATCTGCACACGTGGTGGCGGTGTCCAGAAATCAGTCTGTTTTGGGGGAAAACTAACGAAGAAATTCAGTGTATCACAGATTGCAAAAGCCCCAAAGTCCCTCTTGACATGTCTACTCAAAGCACCAGTGAAGGGCCTGCAATTTGAAAGCAATGAAAGATTAATCTCCTTTTTACTGTTAGCAGCCAGACTGTGTCACTGGAAAAGGGCAAACCCTCCTCCTTTCGAGTTGTGGTATAGTAAAATACGGAACATTTTGGTCATGGAAAAACTGTCCCATCAAGTGCGTACCCAAGAAAAACACCATAAGACGACACATATCAGGAGATTTGGGCTCCATTTCTATCGTATTCAGAGGAGAAATGCTCCCCAGTCAGTAAGTCAGAATCTCTACCCAGGTTTTCTGAAGACTGAAAAGAAGCAAGAATAAATGCAACACAGAGAATGTATGTGATGTCAACACAAGGAATTGGGGGGGGGGGGGGGGGGNCAATATATAATCTTTGTTAATATATTTCTGTTACGTGTCTTAATAAAAAGTTTCCAAAAGAAAATTAGATGGTGCAAATCATACTAGAATAAAATCCAGTCTGGAGATGAGTAGTCTAAAATGACCCACTGGGAGAGGTCATTCATCTCCGATTACTACAATTTCATTACCCACTACAATGTTTATTGTCCAATAAGCATTCCTCTTCCAGATCTAATCCTTAAATTGCATTAGTGTATCTTGGAGCCTCACATCTGCTTCATTAATTTGAAAAAATTGGTCAGTATCCCATTAAGCAATGAAAAACAGCAATAAGTAGTGAAATGAATAGTCTTGCATAAAAACCATAGTAAAATTTACTCTAAAAAAGTTTCCCAAACTATAGGTTATGAATCCAAGTGGGTGTCATCCTAAACTGGTATTTGATATTTTCTGCATGTCTTTGTTGCTATCTTGGATCAAAGAAATTTAGTTAAATCTCAGAGGGGGTCACATGTAGAGTTTGAAAATCACTGCTCTATTGCAATGAAGCTGGCTGCTTACGCAGTACATTAGGGGAAAAGTTTAACAGCTTTAAAAAAAAAAAAAACTGGTTTTGACAAAGTTTGAGGCTGTTCAAAATTAATATTAGAATAATAAATAAAATTGATGGCTTTCGCCAAATTAAGTATTGCTAAAACATACGGTCTTAATTTCACTTATTGGACTGACGAGCTTAAAAAAAAGCTTAACTTTAAAAAGTAAAAATCAACGTACATAAAATTGTATACTCTCATCATTCAAATTTTATCACATTATACATATCATAGCAGAACCTTTATATAGACAACATTTTCAACATAGCAGAAATTCAATTCCCATTCTTTCCTTATTTTCTCCACCTAAGTTAGAAATTGCCCCAGAACGTACAAAATCTCCACTGATTCACTTCGTAATACCCATACTGTTTTACATTTAGATGGCTGGTCTGACCAGTCAGCCACCCTAGACTCAAGGCTCATTCTAATGTTTTCATACAAAAGCATACTTGCTTCTCATAAGGGATATTGTCCCATCTGCCTTTTATCACAGCAATCTTAAATTGATTCATTCACAATCTTATTTTCCTGTATCTTAGTTTCAAAGGCGCAGCTACATAAGGTCTTAAAACCATCTCTGCTTTGAAATGACCACATAAAGGGGCACTTTTCATCCAACTAGAAGGAGCTATATCATTTTGATGTTCTATATCTTGTAAATATCTTTTAATGAATGACTTCTTCAAGTAAAGGAATCTTATCTGTATTCCAATAGTTCCCCAACCCACTGTAGAATAAAATCAATCTAATTTCCTCAAGTCATCTGAAATTCGTATTCGAGCCATTCATATAATCAAGGAGACAAACCTTCGGATACCTTTTAGGGTCAGATTGCCTGATCTTATGCTGATATTCGATCTGCCTTATAGAAGCATGAATTCTCAAATTCCGGGAACCAGATTCTAAACAGAGCAAAGCCCCAGAGGTTCCTTTATGCACCTCCAGTAACTGCCTGAAAAAGGACCGCTGAATAAACTCGACAAAATCTCCATATTGCCAATCTCATCAAAAACTTCAGATCTGAATATAATTGATGAAAAGATCTTTACATTCCCTACCTTGAGGGTCTCCTTCCCATTTTTTTTTTTTTGCTAAATTTGAGATAGAACTTAAAAATTCCAGCTAGCGTTCTAATTAAGATTAGAAGCGACAGGATAACTACAAATATTTGAACTCCAAATGCAGGTATTGGGCATGTTTCAAGATGCTTTTTTCCATTACACTATTTGCATATGTTACACCCCATTATATCCCAAGCTGACTTTGCCACAGCACCTCATGCCCTAGTGACCATGAGGCATGATTTTTCTAACTCCTTTTATGTGCCTCCAGTAGTGCTTTTACACCACTTGCAACTTATTCAGAATGAGGCAGCACAACCACTTACTGGCTTAGGCATTTGTGATCATATGTCAACCCTGCATTCTCTACACTGGCTGCCTATAGTGACAGATTGTGCTGCTGTTTTTTTGTTTAAGGTCCTCAGGTGGTACAGACCATGGCTATATTCAACACTGCTCCTACAGCTTCGCCTTGATGGCAAACTGTGCTCAGATACTACCCATTAGGGATAGGACTCTGGGCAAAATGTTGGTTTCGGTTCTCATAAATTTCAGTTCTTTTTCGGTTTCAGTACTATCAAATCTTTTGTGCTGATTTTTGTACAGGATTTTTAACATTGCGGTTTTTCAATGGGGGACAAACTGCAATGTTAAAAATCCAGTACAAAAATCAATGCAAAAAATCCGATAGTACCGAAACCGAACAAGAACCGAAATTTTTGATTAATCCGAAATGGTCATTTGCGGGTACTTTCGGCTTTATTCAAAACCAGAATTCCCATCCCTACCACCCATTATTTCAGGATACAGCCATTGTACCTTAAGTTGGCAGGTGGATCTGGCTTTTACTGTGGCACGCCCCTCAGTGTGGAACTTGCTTCCTCCAGATACTTGTCTGAGATCCTCCCTTCTTACTTTAAAAAGCACCTGAACTTTTTTTAAAATTAATTAATTGATTAGTTATTAATTATTAATTTAGTAGTAGTAGTAATAATATTAATAATAATAATAATTTATTCACAGGAACTGGCCTCTGCCATAGCCAAGTAAAAGAAAACACAATAAAATTTGAAAAAAATCAACCATACAAACACTTAGCATATACATTTTCCCAACAAGGGAATGTTTCAGGTGATCTAAAAATATACAGAGAACAACTAATATAAACAAATATGCCCATCTGAAGATCTAATCAAAAGTACCCACAGAAGCTCTTTTGCTTTCCCCCCATTTATTCCCACAATCAATAAACTAAACAGATTTGATAAATAAAATGCAAATGCTCCACTATTCATTGTCCAAGCCTTGGCTCAACAGATTGCCTTTATCAGAAGTAGAACTTGCATTTTGTCTTTGTCTTTGTTTAACAATCAAATGCAAATATGTTGCTACTGTTTCCAGATCACGAGGGGCTGTTTGCACCAAAATGTATCTTAATTTATATCCCAGGTCCCAAAACTTTCTGTACCCTAACATTTTACCTAACCACTCCTGCCTTATTTTTTCCACAAATAAACAACTTGATATGATATGGTGTATGTCATCGATTTGCCCCAGCCCGCAAGGGCAGAGGCGTCGTTCCCAGGATGTAGAAGCAAACCGTCCTTCAATAACTTTAGAAGGGAAAGCTTGTAATCGGAAAGGGTATACGCTTTTCTCCGCTTAAAGCTCTGTAAAGTATACAAATACAATTCTCGACCCCAGTCCTGCTTAATTAAAGGGTAGAAAGGAGCTACCTTCGATGTCCTGACACTAGCCATATCTAGTTGCACTGCAGTAACCAAAAGCCTTTGCATCACTGCTGCTTTTACCCTCTGGTGCAGTATCTGGAGCTGGATCAAAGACCCATATCCTAGTCTTGTCAAAAGAGATCTCACGGAGTCAAGCCACATAAATTTGGACTCACTTTTGGTCGCCTCCTCCCAGCATAGCCTAGACAGAGCATCCTTCTCCTGCCCCAAGAGTCTAAACCAATACCTCAATAAATTCTGTAGTGCCTTTATCTGTCCAGATACTACTCCAGCTTCCACCCTCAGTTGGGAGTGTTTTGGCATCCCCATAATAATACGAAGAAGATAGTTTTGAAATCCTTCCAATTTCCCTTCTACAAATCCCCCCCATATTTCCGCTCCATAAATAGCTTGGGGTATCAGCTTCTGCTCTATTATTATTATTATTATTTTAAAATTATTCTCCAGGTGCTTTTAGAGGAGTCGTAGCTCGATTTTTAATTTTTTCCCCTTTCCTTTTAAAACTGTTTTTAAATGGATTTTATTTTAATGAACTGTTTTCATGATGCACTCCAAACATCATTAGTGTGTACACAGGGGAAGCACCCTGGCCCTATTGGTCTAGACCAGTCAGTTGACTTTTCCCGCCTGTTCTCCGGTCCCTCAGTATCTTACTCCGCTTAGCTTCCTCAAGCAGCGTTCAAGTTCTTCTGCAGCGAGCCCCCCACCCCAGCCTGGCCTCCAGCCTTGCTGCTTGTCCTCCCTTTGCCCCATGCTGCCAGGACCAGGGTCTCACACAGGCTGAGCTCTAGTCACACCTCTGGTGAGCCTCCCAGAACTGCTGCTGTCACCTTGCACCACTCAGACCATCTGCTGCTCCAGCCCAGCTCTTGGCTGCTCGCTCCTGGCTCCACCATACCTCCTTCCTTGTGCTCCAGCTGCCAAGCTTTCCTCTGGCCTTCTAGAGCGTCTCTGTTGCTCCCGCAGTCACAGTTTCCACAGGCCCACCTTCAACCCCATAGGTGTGCCCTTCTCCCCCAGACACCTGTGCCCAGATTTATTTATATAAAATTTATATCCCGCCCCTCCTGCCCACTGGGCAGCCTGGGGTGGCAAACAACAGTACAAAGAAGTAAAACAATAAAACTATTTTAAACTGTTAAAAATACGGTTCTTGTAACTTTGGCCACCCCACGTCCTAAGGCAGTCCTTCTTAAAGGGACCAACTTCCCTATACCTACCTCTCCTTAAAGGGGCAGGACCTCCCTGTAGCTACAGAGTGTGGGGGTTGGAGGGTGCACTATATAAATACAATTATTTTTATTTATTAGCTAATATAGGCAAATTTTAAGATATTATCGAAAGGAGGCCAGAAACTGGGGAGAAGAGGTCGTGTATCAGGGGGCCTGATTACTATGATCTCAAATCATTTGGCACATTTATACCAACCTATACCTGCGGGATGAGTAGAGTACCAAGCAGGACTCTTCAAAGTTCCTGGTCAGGAGTCAATCATACTGCTCAATATTTACACTTCCCCTTTCACCTCCGTATATTACAAGGAGGATTTTTGGGCCATTCTAGAAAAGGAACCTGATCTATTAGGGGAACGGTTTCCTCAAGCCTCCTCATCCTAATGGGAGATTGGAACGCCCAAATAGGGGAAGATAATGAGGAGGAAGATTTAGATGAATCAATGTATAACTCTCCAAGTCCAGTGAGGAGACATTCTAGAGACAAAGAAGTCAATGACTCGGGCCGGCGTTTAATATTTATTTATTTATTTTATATTTATTTATTTATTTTATAGATTTCTATCCCGCCCCCTCCTGCAATGCAGCTCGGGGCGGCTAACAACAATAAAAACACTTAAAATCAATTTAAAATACAAATATAAAATACATCAGTAAAACAGGGCAAAAATACAATAATAAATAAATACATAGGTGGGGGATTAAAAGTCACCCCCCCC
>QEPC01000266.1:253096-267203 GCA_003113815.1 Sphenodon punctatus | reverse complement strand
CTGATAAAAATACAGGGACATTTGGAAGCAAGTGTAGGAACAGACATGGAGGACAGGCGATCATACAAGGTGAAAAAGTGGATTGGTTCCCAATTAATACGGAGAGTCTACGATTTATGTAAATCCAAAATCCTTAGAAATTTAGAAGCAGCCTTATTGAAGGGACAAACTATAGATATGGTATTTGATAAATCTGCAGATATTACATGATCTTTCAAAGAAAACCTTCCTTTAGTCCAGGAGTGGCTACATGTAACAAAAAAGAACTCTTGGTATGACCAAGAATGTAGGGAGGCTAAGAGGCTATTAGTTAGAACAAAAAGACTCTGGGTGAAGGAGCAAACTCGACCCCGTATTGCTCAACTTCTGAATACGAGTCATTATAAAATGTTATTGAAGACCAAAAGAACTGCTTATTATAGTCTTATGTAGGCCAAAATGACAGTAGCCCTAAGGGTAGGGAATACAAGTTACTTTTGGAAGTTACTAAATTATATAATAAAACTGAGCCAAACAACAACTAATGCTGCAGTTCCAAATGCCATTTGGAAAGATTTTTTCGGATCCCTGTATAAGGATCCCCAATTGGAGGGAGTGGAAACATGTTTGGAGATTTGTGGAAGCAGAAGTATACCAGGGTTGATACTTGAATTTTCTATAGAAGAAAATATATTATTGCTGAAACGGAATAAAGCACCAGGTCCTGATTGTATCACTGCAGAAGTTCTCCAGGCAGCTCCTAGATGGTGGTCCCTGGTGCTTTATAAACAGTTTGCAGTAATAAATGAGCCTGGTAGGATTCTAGTACAATGTGGAAAGAGCTGGATGGTTCCCATCTATAAGAAGGGGGACAATAGAGATCCGGCCTGTTATAGCCCAATTAGCCTCCTCTCTATAGTGGGCAAGTTCTATGCCAAATTGTTTCTGTCAAGGATACAAAAATGGGTTGACTAAGGAATTAATCCCCAAAGAGCAATTTGGGTTCTGAAGTAAGTGCTCTACAATGGATTGTTGCTATATCCTGCAACATCTTATCTATAAATATACAAAGATAAGAAAAGGGAGATTATTTCTGGCCTTCGTAGATTTTACTAAGGCATTTGACTTGGTACCACATAGAAGCCTTTGGATAAAATTAAAATCATTAGGTATAGATGTTAAGATCTTGACCCTGTTAGTTCAATTATATTCCAACAATACAACCAGAGTTAGATCAGGGAGAGCAAATAGGCTTAGCTCCCCAATCTTAATTCAGAGAGGGGTCCATCGGGGGGGGGGGTGTTGGCCCCCTTACTATTCACTCTGTACGTGTCAGATCTGGTGAGGTCTATAAAATCGGAGGTACTCAACCCCCCCGCAAGATACAGTCTCTCTCTCTGTACGCACTCCAATACGCTGATGACATGATTCTGTTATCACAAACCGAAAGGGGTCTTAGAGGACTCATTGGTAGTTTAATGGAATATTGCAGGAACAATGGCTTGGAGATAAATGTGAGGAAATCTGGTATCCTGGTATTAGGAAGGAAATACACAAAATCTAGTTGGGTAATTAAGGGCAAGACCATGGCTATAGCAAAGGAAGCCATGTACCTAGGGGTTATTTACTCCAACAGAGGCACCTGGGGTAAACATATTAAAAACAGAGCAAATAATAGAGCAAATAAATAGAGCAGCCCGCTGTATTTTGAAGTCTGCAAGCTTATCACAAGGGGTTCCATTATCCTAATTTCTCCAAACCTTCCAATCAAAAGTCCACCCTTCAGTGACATTTGGACTGGAGATTGTCCCATTCCCTCAGGTTGCCGAGTTAGAAAGGATTCAGAACCAATTCCTTTGCCGATTGCTTGGGGTGGCGAATAACATACCAGGAGAGGTTGTTCGAGCAGAGACAGGTCTCCTGTTTATGGAGTAGCTTGGAAAGAGTCTTTGCTAGGTATTGGTTTAGGTTAATGTCCCAAGATGAGGAAACTCTGCAGAAACAATGCCTTATGGAAGAACTGGGGCATAAGGGGACTAATCTATATCCTTGGGTCAAGTATTTGGTATCCCTTTTGAGCAACCTGGGATTTTCCTTGGCATATTTGTCTAGGAAGACGGCTGGTGCAATCAAAAGAGATAGATGGTAGAATCAGGGATATAGCCAGCCAGCAAGATCTTGAAATAGTGCACAAATGGAAAGTAGCCCCATGGCTCAGAATGATCAAGAGTAGGGTTGCTTTCGAACCTTATTTGGACCAGCTTTCAAACAAGGCCCTACGCAGGGCATATATGCTATTGAGATTTCAGCTGATTCAAGCGACAGTGACAGAGGGCAGATATGCTCACGTTGAATATGAACTGCGCCACTGTACTTGCAGTTTGGGCAAAATTGAGACGGTGGACCAATTTGTAATGAGATGTCTGTACTATTGAGCCTTGAGATCTACCTGGGTATTCCCCCATCTTATAAGATACAAACGATACGCGAATGCTCAGACACTCTTGGAATATTGGTAAACTTAACCTCTAAAGAAGGGATTCGGGCAATAGCGACATATTTGGTTAGCCTGCAAAAGAAGGCTGGAAATAAGAGCTCGACTGAAGGAGCTCAGTAAATTATAACATTCTATAAATGGAATATAGGCTTCCTCCTGCTCTATTACAGATTGCTCTACTTACTCATATTGGGGAACTTAAGATATGAATTCCCCCTTTTGAGGTGGTGGAATTGTTTTGGACAAAATGTTACTGTACCATTAGTCACTGTGTTCTACTTAAACCCCGTTGTATAATGCCTGGCCATTTTTCCTTTAAAGTTAGCAGGGGCCAAGATCTGCCGAGTTAACCCTCATAAAAGAGCAAGGCAATTTTATACTCGGTATTTTGTACGTATCACTTATTGGTGTAAGGCGATGATGTTAGTTTTGCATTTTTGTATTTTGTATTTTTGTCATGTGGTCATGGCGAAAGCTAGAGTCGTTAATAAACTAATAAACTATTAGCTAATATAAATTCACTCTAAGGATCAAAATGTCTGGAAAAGTTATTTTAATTTCTGGGTCTGCTACCAGTTCTTTGCGCAGGATCATCTGAGGGTCCCTGGTTGGTTTTTTGTGTGTGTGTGTGGTTTTTTTTTTAATTATTTAAATGTTTGCAAAGTATTCTTAGAAATCTGGACAAAAGATTATGCAGGATAAATGAATCTACATTAGCATGTCAGTGCATTGTTAGTTGGATGCTAGAAAGGAATCTGCAATAGAATGCCATTATGAGCAGTAGTGATGGCACAAATTTCAGGCAGCCAGTAAGCATTAACTTCCTTTAATAGAGAAGCTAGTCATCAAATAGATTCAGATCCCTTGGATTTCAGATTGTTAGCCAAGGATTTCGGAACCATGGATTTCAGATTGTTAGCCAAGGTTCACGCCAAGTAATTTTGCAGTCTGGATTTTATACAAACCTGAACAAGAAGTGTGAAACAGAGAAGAGGTAAATGAACTTTAGGAAAATGAGCAGGGGTGTATCTATAATAGGTGCAGCGACACTGGGGTCCACAAGCCTGGGAGGTCCATAGGCATGTGGCATATATGGCTGGTGCAGTGTCCTCACCACTGCTCCCCAAAGTGCCCAGAGTTTGTGGAGGGAGTGGGGGGACCAGGGATACCGACACGTTAAGGGGGATGGGACTTGCAGCCTGAATTATCCACCTGCCAAGTATTTGGGGAAGCCTACTAGGTCACATGCCCCAACCCCAGTGTGGCTTGCTCCCCCACCTCCAGTGAACCCAGTTCCATTATTACAAGAACCTCTTTGCGGTAATTGAACTGTGAGAAACATATGTATTGTGGCTGCATTTGGAACTGCTTGAATGTGTGGACAGTTTTGCATTAACTGAACCTGAAGGCATGACTGAGATTCAGGTGGTATGGTCGTTGGTTCAATTTTATGGACACAATTTATGCCCAAATAAAGGAGTTTGGAAATGTAGAACAATATGCTCAATATCTGGGACTTACTGTCGTCAAGTACTGAAGCATTTATTTGAATTATCTTTTTGATTAAAGTATTCATATTCTTTAATAAGAAACTGATCTTCAGTAAATCTTTCAATTAGTTCTAAAGACTAGGTGCCTTTGGAAGCTCTCTCTTTTAGTGCAAGAGAAACTATTTTGCAGAGTTTAAGTTACAGATGGAAACCATCTATAAAATTACAGTGTAACAGCATGTGCAATCAGAATATACAAGACTATTTATAAGCTTGACAGGAATTGTAACAATTATCAGCAGTTAACAGCAGGATATTTGCCACAATGTATAGGTACAACAAGACTTGTTACTTGCCAAGAGATGGTAAAAAACAACATGCAAGACCTAGAATAAGACTGAAGCTACAGCAGAGACCCATCAAGCTGTGGGGCATGAAAAAGAATGGGGATAAAGTCATGTCAAAGGAACAGCAAAAAATACAGCAAAAAAGTTTGCTGTCTATCTTATGTGTGTAATAAGGAACATGGAGGACTGAGAGAAGCATAAGAGAAAACTTATTCCCTTAAAGGCAAATGGAGAGCAATATTAGAGTTCATTGATGTTACAATTTGGCATCTATCTAGTAATTTACTGATTTTAACCACAGAGCAGGATTAACACCTAAAAATGAGACTCCTCCACAATCCAGTGCTCAAAAGAACAGAGAAGAGGCCAGAAAGGATGATTGAATTAGAATTAAAAAATATGGTTGAGCAAATTTACTTTAAAATTTTATTCAGTTTGAGACAAAGTTATAGGGAATAGACTTATAATGGAAGAACACAAAGTGCCAATAGCACTAATCAGTACTACCAGAATTCCCATCAGAAAAGTGTGTGTATTGGACACAAAAATAAAGTGGCAGTTTGTTGAGAGCACTGCAGAATGCAATGACCAAATGTGACCGTACTAGGTTTTTGATCGAGTCTACGGATAACGTTTTACACCAGATGATCTGTTTTGTTAGGAATATATTGCTACTGGTGTGCAAACTATTGTGACCACAGTTCTAATTGACTGAAAGGAGTTAAAGTTAGCATAGGTGCACCAATTGAACAGCATCTGTTTCTTAAAAGATGTAGTTCTAACTTCTACTGGGGCAAAATCAGTGTTTATGCCAGCCCTGTCAATTATAGCACATGAACAGGAAATTTAACACAGTGCAGTCATTAGTCAGATGTAGTAATAAGCTGACATGTCTATTAGCTGAATGAGAATGACAAAAGCAAAAAGGCCTTTGTCCATCAGTGGACTATAAATAGTTATTTGTAGGAGAGCTGTCATGTACAAAGGAAGAACTTATCTGAAGAACTGGTTGTGATGTATACAGTCTTGCAAATTGCAAGTGAAAATTCAACATAAAGGAAATTTAAATAAACTGCTATCCCCTGTTCACATAATTAACACAAGAACATACATCTTCAAGTTCAAGTTCAAGAACCAAGTTCAACCAATACCACCAATGAGACATACTCTGTATGAACTACAAATTATCCACATGATTTCTATGTGATATTCAACTACTTTTGGGAGTAATTGAGGATTCTTCCCTCCCCTCCCCCCATGTAATGACAGTATGAAGGTACAACAATTAACTTTTTACAAGTTTCCTACTGAAACTTGTGAACTATTAAGAGTACGGGAGCACTCTAATTGTTAAGGTGTGTTACATGCTACATTATAAAAGTCCCAACATTCTACTTGTTCTAAGATTGGCATGAGCAAACCTAGGATTATGAAATTTGCTTTGGAGTATCACTTGGGTACACAGGTGGGGCTGTGAAAGTTTCAGATGCATCCATTGGATAAACGCTGAGATATCGCAGTTTACAAACTACACTTTCATGCCTGATTTTCCATTTAGTCAGACCATCCCGATCTGGGCAGGGTAGAGGGGTTGAGTGTTGGTGGGGAGGAGGATTTAACCTTTTCGAAAATTAAATGAGGCTACCAGGGGGTGCCTTTGAGGTTTTATTTGTAAAACTGATCAGTAGTTTTAAAGTTATGGGGTTATGAAAAACCCATGCTAGCCTATGGAGAGAGGAGAGGCAACTTTCAAGAGGAGCGCTGCTCACCGCCTCTTCTCTCGTCTTTCCCTTCCCTGAGCGGGGCTCAGGGCAAATATGCCTGGGAGGCTTTCCGGGTGGGAGTGGGGGTGGGAGGGGCAAGGGAGCAAGGACAGGGGGCTCTGGGTATGAGGGCAAGGGAGCGAGAGCGGTGCTTTTGGTGTGGGGGAGGCAAGGGAGCTAGGGCAGGGGGCGGGGCTTGTTATTTAACAAAAAACTTGGATATTGCGTAGTCTAAAAACCTCCAGCTTACAAGGGTTAAGGCTCTTGCAAATTCAATCATTCACTAAAAAGCACGGAAATTGCAAGTTAAGGGTCCTGCCTTAACTTCCGTGCCATGTTAGCAGTAAAGGCATTGTACAGTCTCACATATTGTGCTCACTTAAAACTTGGGCTTCTGCACCCACACTTTGCCTTCGTCTTTCAGCCCTAATCCTCTTCCTTTGCAGGTTTGAGGCAACAGCGAAGCTGGGGACAGGAGGGCATGAGCTGCCCCCTCACCTCCTCCGTTCCCTCTATTCTTTCATGTCGGTTGGGGAGAATGGGACAGCTGAGTAATGTCTCACAACCCTCCCTCTTACCCACTAGTCCCCACTGCTCTCCCAGAGCACAGTGAAGCTGGGTACAGTCATATACAAATGTTTAATTTAAGCTTTAACTTGGGTATGCATTGAAATTAATTAAATTGAATGGCTATTGAAAGGAATGGAGGCAACAGCAATGACAATTCTAAATAAATACTATTGTCATTCCAACATCCTATTAAGTGACTGTGAAATAATACAACACAGCTGCATTTTTGGGAGTACATGGGGAAGGCAAAAGGGTGTGAAATAATGAGGAAGGCACCAGATTAAGTGAAATGGTTGGAATGACAGGGAAAAAAACAAAGTGTGCAAGTTCAAGTAAGTGGGTGGAATGACAGGAGGAATTAGAAATAGTTAACAACAAGTTCTGCGTGAAATCACTGATTCAGAAGACTGAAGGGATACCAGGGCGAGAAGTCCTATCGTTTAACCTATTTACCATAGCTGACTCCCTATCCTTTGAGTCCCAACAGCCTCCCTCCCAGTTATTCCACTTCCTCTCCTGTTTTTTTGTGGTTTTTTTGGTCATTCCACAAAAACCTTTACTTCTGTTCCATATGACACACACAGATAAACATTGTATTTTTCCCAGAGCTTTGAGTTCTCTGTGAGGGGAGTGGGGGCTAGAGAGTTACAGGGGCAACTTGGACCCAGGACTACTGGGTTGTCTGTTACAAAGTTGAGAGCTGAGCACAGAAGAGGAGAACAAGCTAGGAACCAGGACTATTGAGTTGCTTGTAAAGGGAGTGCAGCCTACTGGATTAAAGTGGGGTGGAGACGCTGGAAGCCAGGAGTCCCAAATTCTCTGTTAAAGGATTGGACCAAGTAGATTAGACGGGGAGAAGGGGCAGGAATCAGGACACCTAAGTTCTCACTTTCTTAAAGAGGAACTGGAGGGGGTGAGGGGGCAGCTCACAGCTCACACCCTCTTGTCCCCAGCTTCAGTGTTGCCCCCAACCTACAGAGGAATACGACTGGGGCTGAAAGATGAAGGCAAAGTATGGGTGCATGAAGCCTAAATTGTGCTTACAACATGCGACACTGTACAATGTCTTTACTGCTAACATGGCACTGAAGGCATGAACCTTCACTTGCAATTTCCATGCTTTCTAGTGCATCATTGAATTTGCAAGAGCCTTAACTCTTCTTGTAAACCAGAGGGTTTTTTTTACTATGGAATATGTATTTAATTTGGACGATAACTACATAGCAAACGTTATGTGGTCACAATAACAACTGCTCTGAGCTACCCTGAGATCTGCACATGTACAAAAAACCCATTGATCTCAAACTGCATCTCATTCTTTGCAATAAAACAAATAGCCTTATTGTATGATGTAGTTCACTGGCAACAAACCAGAACACATCATCCACAAATACCATTAACACTGGCACAAATATATAAAGAGTTCTAAACTACATGAATGGAAAACTGCAATGATTCACCTTCTTCAAATGAACACAAAAGATAATACTCCTGGATCTTTTATATTATATTAGGGGAAATCTCGTATTTCAGTGTCCTCTAGCTTAAAGTTGTATTGCTCATAGGATTAGTCACTACTCCTATGAGCAATACAACTTTAAGCTAGAGGACAAAACCTTGTGTATACTGTATTATTTTAAATTACTTGGTCTTGAGAAACCTAAAAGAAATTAACTGTAATAAATCTAGAAAGGAGATGCATTCACAGAAGACAGTAATTCCTCTGGTTTCTGCAAGAGCGCTACAGCTACCAAAGAAAATAACTATTAGAAAAACAGGCCAAAGTAAGAACCTCCACATACTCGAGTGTTGGCAAGTTCTTGAAAAAAATATTATCCTAGCCAGCACTATGGCCGTGTATTTGATCTAGAGGTTATGTGGATTCTCATAGACTCTTTGCAGAACCCGAAAACAAAAAGGTCAAACAGGCACCCTTGTTTATGCTCAAGTTCTTTAGTGCCAACACTTTTTGTTACATGTACATACGCAGCTCAGATCCCTGACTCGGGCATATGTAGGTGCACGGTGCTTCTACAATGCAAAACAATAAACTGAAGAGCAAGGGCATGCCCACTAAAATATAGCATATTTAAAGTTCATGAGAGAAAAATGTTTCACACACGACAAACCAGCTGTGGAACACAGTGCACCAAATAAGAGTGAAGACGAAGAACTCCAGCACTGTTTAACTTGTATATGAATGATGGCATAGCTGTATTGGACTGTCCAAACTTTCATCCCCCCCAAAAAGTCAACTCAAATTGGGATTTTACTATACGCAGACAATGCTATAATCATGGCCAGAACTCCAATTGGCTTACAACGAGCCTTGGATACTTTCTCTACATGGTATAGATTAAATAAATTACAAATTAATCAATATAAAACTCACATAATGAGATGGGATAGAACAAAAAGGAAGTTGCTCTCGCATAGTTAAATCTTATAAATATTATGGGGTAGTAATGGATGGAAGGATAAACTGACATCGGTGAAACAAAGCTATGATTTTGACATCAGCTATAATTAGATTTCATTAATTACATACAGGAAGGTCTGTGAGGGCAGCGATAAAGGCATTTAACGCTAAGGTTCTCGTGCAGATTTTGGATGGAGTGGAAGCATGGGGATAACACCAAATAAACTTGAAATTCTCCAATATAAATTTCTGAGAAGACTTAAGTCTTCCCAATGCTCTGCTCCAGCTTGCGTAAGATTGGAAACCGATGTGGATGCAGTTATAACATTGGGTAGAAAACATATTTTAAAATTCTGGTATAATCTCCTCACACTAGGCCCATCAAGAATTATAAAAATGTGCTATCTTGAGTATGAAAGACCACAACTTTCCATTTACCTTGGCGGCAAATGCTGGAAAGTATATTAATACTCAAGTGGTTTGGGTTATTATTTCTCTGATGAAACTACTTTTTTCTGTTGTGGACAAATACTTAAGTGATGCAAAGATTGTCTGATATAACTTATCAGGAAGATCTTGCTGCAATAAGATATGGTAGTATGGTTCCTTTATATACCCTTATCAAAACGGAGAAAAAGTCCCAATATCTGTCAATTAATCTGAAACGAAACCTGTGAGTGAGACTGACTAGATTAAGATTTGCCCAAATGAATATAGCTGTTAGCAGGAAGAAAGCTGGCTATACCAATGGAAAATAAGTTATGTCCCTGTGGGATGGGTATGGTTGAGGATCTTATAAATTACGTCCTTGAATGTCGTTACTTTCCGGACATTAGAAAATGTCATATTACTCCTTTCCTAAAGGAAGTCCCATATTTTTCAAACAGAGAAAAACTAATTTGGTTGTTGCAGCAGAACCAGGAAGATCTGATTCAGAACCTAGCTGCATTTGTGCATAGGGCAGCAAGAATTAGAAATCAATATCCCATTCTAGCCGTGGGAGGAAGCTAGGGATTAAATGCGACAAATTATAAAAAAGGAAAAAAATTATAGTGAGCTGATATGTTATAGTGGGTTGGAATTTGGTGTTTTTTTTCCTAAAGGCTAGGTCCTTTTGGTTTAAAATTAGAGCCTAGCACGCCTGATCAGCACTGTTGGTAAGGGCAAAGGCCTTCTTCAGACGTCAGCTGGAGACTGGTGAGCCTGATTAATGCCCTATTCGTAAGGGCCAAGGCTGATTTATATCACATTTAGACCCTGGTGAGCTTGATAAGTGCCGAGTTTATAAGGGCTAAAGTTGGTTTTAAAGTTATTTTATTTACAGTATTGTTTAAAGTTTGGAAAATTTTGTTATTAAATATATTGTGTTACATTGTGCTATGAGGCACTGAAATGTTTTGTATCATATCATTATTTTATGGCCAGGGTTTAAGCCAGTGCACAATAAACAACAATAATAATAATAGATGAGGTATTTCTATGGAAGAGACTATTCAGTTACCTTATAACCCAGCCTTGATTAAGATGATCCTAAACAACATCTGAACATATAATCCAAAGAAGAGGGATGACCAAGATTAGCCAGATTGTGAAAACCTGAATGGGTCAAAGGAGGATTTTATATCAGCCAATATTTCTTTCTTTACATATTTCTAGAGTGTCATCTTGCTATGGACAATTACGAGGCGTAGGTAGGGGGTGGCATTTTGTCAGCTGTTTATGTCAGTTCATGTAAAAGTACTTTGACTAGACTCATGTTCAAGTGACAGACTGATCTAGTACAATGGGTCCACTAACCACTGATGGCTCATGAAACCATAGTAAATGGTCCACAGTTGGTCCATAGAAACAGCAGCCACTACAGCACAAGTGGGCTTTGATCATTCCCAAATGCACAGGCACTATGGTCATCACTCAGTCTGCCCTAGAGGTTAATGCAAGATCGGCAGACACAGAAGCCACCCACCAGGTGCAGGTGAAGGAAGACAGCAATGAGCATGACCCAGGCCACCAGCATCTACAGTGGTTTGCAAGAAATTCTGAGACTTGACAGAGGTGTGTGGGTCAAAAAGATTTGTTAACTACTCGTCTACCATCATACAGTGCTGTGTACAGAGGATAAGGAGACCTCAACTGGGTATCTAGCTCAATCACTGACCTACTTTTTAAACTTTGGCAAGTCATGTCACCTCTGTCCAATTTCATTTCCATTCCTAGCTTGTTTTATCTATTTAGACAAATCTCTTGAAGTTGGAGAATGACTTGCATATTGGTATAATAAGCATCCCAAAGATTTAGGCCTTTATAGTTTTCTTTTATTCAATAAGATAGATAGATAGATAAATTTATTGCGTGTAGCCGAAGCCATAGCGTATTAAAAATAACATAAAATAAAAGTATAATACATACTATTAATACAGCAATTGGTAGCCCCAAATTTAACAATGCTTCTGGGAGGCCAAAAAAAGCAAGTTATCATGTGACAAAATAAGATAACTAACAGAACTCAATATTGAATGGAGAGGTCTTGGGGAATAAATCAGGTTTTTATTCCCTTCTTCTTACTGGCATTGGCCTATGTTGTACCGAACACCTTACATAAAGAGTTTCTACAAAAAGCAAGTCGTTCTAAGCACACAGACTATATTTTGTCCAAGCTACCTCTCCAGGTACAAACACCATCCTTCTGGTTCAACACTTTGACCATTTCTGCTGTTTGCATTTGTTAACTCAGGATGGAAAATGCCACCAGGCAAATTACCATGATGCAGGCACTACAGAATTTATAAAATGCTGTTTACAAGAGAAACAGAAGACTAGCAGGAGGTCATGCTTATGGGGAGAAGAATAGACTGTTTGTTAAGTACAGATTCTATGTCAAGTAGGGGGATTTTCAGAAGAAAGTTGGTGAAGGAAGCATTGTTTAACATCTTGCCTTACTCCCCCACTCCCCTCCCCCCCAGACACACACTCCCCACTCCCTCCCTCCTCCTTCCACCCACCCACCTATTCCTTCCACTCTTACACACACGTAAGAACATAAAGTGCCAGACTAAGTCAGGCCAATGGTCCGTCAAACCTAGCATCCTGTCTCCGACAGCAGCCAATTTCAGTAGCATGGGAGAAGTATCAGCAATCTATTCTCTGTTGATCACTCCCTGCTCCCAAGAATAAGAAGTTCCCGTCTCGTAATCTACTCAGCTAATAGCTATTAATGGACCTACTCTCCAAGAACTTATCCAGTCCACAGCCATACTACTAGCCCTGAAAACCTCCTCTGGCAACGAATTCCACAATTTAACCGTGCACCGAGTGAAAAAAATACTTCCTTTTATTTGTTTTAAATCTGCTACCAGTTAGTTTCATGGACTGTCCCCTAGTTCTAGTACTACTTGAGAAGGTAAATAAATGTTACCTATCTACTCGTTCCACTCCACTCAAGATTTTATAAACCTTTATCATATTCCCTCTCATTCTTCTCTTCTCCAAGTTTNCTTTCTTAAAGAGGAACTGGAGGGGGTGAGGGGGCAGCTCACAGCTCACACCCTCTTGTCCCCAGCTTCAGTGTTGCCCCCAACCTACAGAGGAATACGAATGGGGCTGAAAGATGAAGGCAAAGTATGGGTGCATGAAGCCTAAATTGTGCTAACAACATGCGACACTGTACAATGTCTTTACTGCTAACATGGCACTGAAGGCATGAACCTTCACTTGCAATTTCCATGCTTTCTAGTGCATCATTGAATTTGCAAGAGCCTTAACTCTTCTTGTAAACCAGAGGGTTTTTTTTACTATGGAATATGTATTTAATTTGGACTATAACTACATAGCAAACGTTATGTGGTCACAACAACAACTGCTCTGAGCTACCCTGAGATCTGCACATGTACAAAAAACCCATTGATCTCAAACTGCATCTCATTCTTTGCAATAAAACAAATAGCCTTATTGTATGATGTAGTTCACTGGCAACAAACCAGAACACATCATCCACAAATACCATTAACACTGGCACAAATATATAAAGAGTTCTAAACTACATGAATGGAAAACTGCAATGATTCACCTTCTTCAAATGAACACAAAAGATAATACTCCTGGATCTTTTATATTATATTAGGGGAAATCTCGTATTTCAGTGTCCTCTAGCTTAAAGTTGTATTGCTCATAGGATTAGTCACTACTCCTATGAGCAATACAACTTTAAGCTAGAGGACAAAACCTTGTGTATACTGTATTATTTTAAATTACTTGGTCTTGAGAAACCTAAAAGAAATTAACTGTAATAAATCTAGAAAGGAGATGCATTCACAGAAGACAGTAATTCCTCTGGTTTCTGCAAGAGCGCTACAGCTACCAAAGAAAATAACTATTAGAAAAACAGGCCAAAGTAAGAACCTCCACATACTCGAGTGTTGGCAAGTTCTTGAAAAAAATATTATCCTAGCCAGCACTATGGCCGTGTATTTGATCTAGAGGTTATGTGGATTCTCATAGACTCTTTGCAGAACCCGAAAACAAAAAGGTCAAACAGGCACCCTTGTTTATGCTCAAGTTCTTTAGTGCCAACACTTTTTGTTACATGTACATACGCAGCTCAGATCCCTGACTCGGGCATATGTAGGTGCACGGTGCTTCTACAATGCAAAACAATAAACTGAAGAGCAAGGGCATGCCCACTAAAATATAGCATATTTAAAGTTCATGAGAGAAAAATGTTTCACACACGACAAACCAGCTGTGGAACACAGTGCACCAAATAAGAGTGAAGACGAAGAACTCCAGCACTGTTTAACTTGTATATGAATGATGGCATAGCTGTATTGGACTGTCCAAACTTTCATCCCCCCCAAAATAGTCAACTCAAATTGGGATTTTACTATACGCAGACAATGCTATAATCATGGCCAGAACTCCAATTGGCTTACAACGAGCCTTGGATACTTTCTCTACATGGTATAGATTAAATAAATTACAAATTAATCAATATAAAACTCACATAATGAGATGGGATAGAACAAAAAGGAAGTTGCTCTCGCATA
>QEPC01000266.1:203715-247518 GCA_003113815.1 Sphenodon punctatus | reverse complement strand
GGGGGGAAGCATTAGGAGGCCATGCTTCTCCATGGTTGCTCGGAGAGGTGGAGAATGGGAATCCTTCCTGTCCAGAGGGAGTAAGTTTTATGTAAATGTATACATTTGCATAATTAGGTGGTGCCTAATTATGCAAATTAGGCCCCGCACCAAGACTTCACACATGGCCTCACAAACCCTGGGGCCGGCCCTGATCTGCCATTTAGATGCCCAATCACCTAGTCTCACAAGACCCTCTTACAGTTCTTCACAGTCCTCTCATGTTTTAACTAAATTAAATAATTTGTCATATGCAAGTTTGATCACCTCACTTTTTCCTACTTTTTCCAGATCACTGATGAAGATATTAAACAACACAGAACCCAGTACAGAGCACTGCAACACTCTATTCTCTCCACTGTGAAAACTGACTATTTAGTCCTACCCTTTGTTTCCTGGCCTTACACACATGTACACTTGCTCACTCGCTCCCCACCCCCACTCACTCACTTACTTCCCCCAGTCGATCACACATTCCCTCACTCCCATCATTCACTCCCCCATTCACCCCCACTTACTTGCCCACAGGGAATCGCCACCATCAAGACGACCAGGCCACTGCTGCCCGCTCACCTGCCTGCCTGCTGCCAACACTGCACTGGTGTTTAAAGGCCCCATGCCATCTCCATGTCTGGTATGCTGGGACTGCATTTACCAGCATGCCAGACTAGAAAATACGGTGGCGGCCTGAGCGTGCATACACACACACGACAGTCATATTTCATGTGTGGCATGCTTGGAAATGTAGTCCCAGTTTGCCAGAGTGGAATCATGGCTGCAGTCACAGAGCGTGCAGTCGCATGGTGGTCCCAAGCCTTTCAAAGGCACGGCGGCAGCAGTACTACTATCGGACAAGTGGCGGGTGACCGGAGGCAGGGGTAGGGAGGGAGAGACAGAGACGCAGGCAGGTGAACAAGCGAGAGGGAGGCAGTCAGGCACGGCGCTAGTTCCTAACCCCACACAGGCTGCTGCCAACAGGTCTCGGGCAAGTAGCTGTATGTAGTTAGTAGAATACTACCAAGAGGGCTCAGGCAGGTAGGCTTAATGCTAACTGAGTGTTCTACAGGTCACCACCTCCTGTCCCCCGAGCATCAGTGTTTCCCCCAACCTGCAGAAGAGAAGGATTGGGGCTTCAAGACTAAGGGAAAGTGTGGGTGCATGGAGCCTAATTTGTAAGTGAGCACAATATGTGACAGCGTGCAATGTCTTCACTGCTTAGATGGCACGGACATTACAGTGAGTGCCTTAATTTACGATTTCCATGCTTTTCATAACGCAAAAGGGTTTTTCTTCATGGAATCTTCAACAGCAATGAGTTAAGCTAACCGATCTGAAGTCAATCCACTCATCTGTTGAATAATTTCCACAAGGCGTAATCCTAACATTAAACTGTAAATAAAAATACAGGCTTTAACCCAGAGGGTAGAAGAAGCCTTAGAAGTCAGATGAGGATACATTTGTATCCTTTTGACTGTGTTTTTCAAATCCCATAGAACTGTTTATTGTTCAGAAGAGAGGCTGAGGATATGGTTGTGTCTATTTATTTTTGCACTGCTAGGGAGTACTGCAACTTGCCCTTTTGTCAGAAAAGAATTTTGTTAGGCATGCATTATGCCAGTCAATCTCTTATATGAAGCAATGCCTGGAAGTAGCAGTTGAAATCTGAAGTGTGGATTTCACAAAACACAAATTCAATGAAAATTAAATTCCATCAAAATACGTTTGCATTTCTAAAGCAAAGCAAAATATACCCAATTCCACAGGTAGTAATACCAACATAAGAAAACTGATTCTTGGTTTTGTTTTCTAGATCTTGTTTCTTAGCTCGGGCTTCTTTTCTTTGAAAACATCTCACACTTCGACAGTAGCACCACAATTATTGAGAAATCTTCACCTGGCGCAAACCTCTTCACCCACTCTTCACCCAGCTGCCAAGTCCTTACGTGCCAGCTGTGGAAAATCTATCAGCATCAACCTGTTGTGCCTTGTAGTTCACAATACAAGAATCTTGGGGAAGATATTGAATCTTTGGATACCCAGCTTTTTTGTTAACTGGAATTAGAATAATTAAATTTCTAATGTAAGCAAGAATTGTGAAATGACCACATATCACCACAGTGGAGTGTCTTAGTTTATTCTCATTTCAATTACGGATACATTTGTACAGCACATCAAAATCCAACTGGTCTAGTAATGATAATTCATAAAGGCACTGAACAAGTACTTAAAACTTACTGGGAACTGCTGGGGTCACTTAAATTGGTTTATTCTAAAGTACTGGGCTTTTAACAACATTAGAAAATTAGATCACCTTTATTTTTAACCATTCCCTACGGAACCAAGATTATATTTGAGGTAGAGCTGCAGTGGGTAGCACATTTGCTACCCACAGGTAATACTCACATTTTTCAGGCACCCAGCAGGTTACCTAGTCCCCATCAGATCCCCAGATCCTCGAAAAATGCAGGTCTTTCCAGGGCGCCCTGGGAAGCTGATTCCAGCACCTGCCTGAACCCACGCACTCCCCAGGATGACTCACCTGCCTGACCACTGCTCCTCCACGGTCACCGCTCAGCTGCCCCCCCTCACACGCACAGAAAACCTGAACGGGGTCAGACGAGCAACTGCCAGATTAATCAAGTCTGGTAGCCAATCGGGCTGGTCGATTCAAGCATCTCAGATGTGGCATGGTACCTGTTTTTGCGGAAGCCTGGTTGCGCATCTAATTTGGGGTAATTCTGGCTAACAGCAATTCTCATCCTTTGGATAGAAGAGGGATAAACAATGGTTGCAGTTGCATACAACCATTGAGAGTCCACCTTCAACGATTACAGAACAAGGGAATCTCTGATCAACAGCTGCTTTCATTAGAAAGGGATGCATCCAACCAAAGTGGGGGCAGTTTTGTGCCCGCCTACCCCAGCCTGGTCAGTGTGGAGACGGAGACCGATATGTCCTCACCAAGCGACTCAGGACTGATACATCCTTGCCAAGTGAGCCAGACCAGGAAAGGGTGGGGCTGCCCGAGAGGGGGGGAGGAGCTGACCAGTGCAGCCTGCCTCAAAGGGCAGCATGCTGTATCTGCAACCCCTCTTTGGCCCCATGGCATTCAGAAAACACAAGGAGCACAGCAGAAGCACAGTGGGCAGCAGCCAGAGCTATAGCAAGAAAGGAGTTCATGCCAGAGCAGAACCCCTGGGGCAATTCTGCGACCAAAGGGGGGGGGGTGTTATGGGCCTACAAGACCCACCTAAAAGACCCACTCCACCCATACCACACCCCAGCCAGGGGTGGGGCAGGTGGAGCAGCCGCATTATGGCATTGAGGACTGTGTCTCCATACTAGCTGATGCACTGCACAGCTAGCAGGCCAACCAGTAGAATGATTGGCGGGGGGGGGGGACAACAGGCGCCCCCTTCAGAAAAAAAAAACGCTGCTACAGGAGCTGGGAGTGTCAGGAAGAGATTCGATGCCAAGGGGTGATCCAGAAGGACCTTCCGGTAGGGAGCCAGCAAGTTCGGGACAGGTGGAGCAAGGCTGCCCATCTGCACCATCTCAGGGCCCAACCACAGCTGAGAAAAGGAACAGGACTGGGAGCACGATGGCCACAAGTGTTGCCAGTGCTACAGTCCCGATGGATGGGTGTGATAACACTGGCACAGAGGCCCTGCAGGGTTTTGGGAAAAGGTGGCTAAATTCATACTGGTGGTGGATATGGTCACTCCGGATTGGGACACAGGGGTATTGAGGGTAGAAGAATAACTCAATGTGGGTACCTACGGGATTGACCCAACACCTTCAATTATACCATCCCATCCTCCCTGCCAGGTGAACATGTGGCTCAGTCCACCAGGAACAGAATTTGGCAAGGGGAGTTTTATAGATATTTTTATGTTTCTGCATGGGGAAGAGCACAAGGAAGATGAGGGGGAGAAGGGCTCTAAAGCCAAGAACAAAAGACCACAGGTTCCCACGATATACTGGGGGGGGGGGCAGGGGGAACCATCTGGATGGAGTATTATGAGTGCTATGGGCGGAAGACAGCACCCAAGCCCCATTTATGCACTGGGAAGTGATTCATTATAATATGCATTCTAGGATTATGGTCCTGCATAGGCCAGTGAGGGGGGTACATATGCTTGGAGTGGGGTGCTTTTCATGGTGTCCCAATGTAAATTCTTGCATTTCTGCGACAAGGGTGGGGGTCCCCACACCGCTATCTCCTGCCACAAAGGGTGCTACGAGTATTTCAGGGTGAAGACCTTTCAGGGAGGAGTCAAGAAAAAAAGGGATGGGGCCTCTAAGCAGGGTCACAGAGGTGCAAGATCTGCTCTTGGCCCGAACACCAGTTAGACGGAAAGCACTGGCCATTTTCCTTGGTAAATACCCCAGCAGGGAAGATGAGGCCTATTTGTGGGAGGGCTTCTCTAGAGGCTTCCTCATAGCATTTCAGGGACATAGGGTTAACCAAAGGGCCAGGAAATTACAGTCAATTAAGGGAATGGAAAAGTTGGTGTGGGAAAAGATACAGAAGGAAGTAGCGGTGGGTAGGGTTGCTGGTCCCTTTGATTCTCCTCCCTTCCAGGTTATGAACCATTTCCCTTTGGGGCTGGTGGCCAAAAAGACTCCTGGGGAATACAGGTCAAATATGGGAGGCCCTGGCCATCTGGTTGCAATTTTTGGAAAGTTACAATGTGGTTTCCCTTTGGAGGGAGAGTCCACCTGCAGGTTGTGTCAATCAATCTATCAAAACTGTTTATTGTGCTTAACCAAAGGTTATCGCATACCTAATTTAAATACAAATACAAATAATAATAATCAGTTGATCAATTAAGGGCCAAAATAGGCCATACATATATAGTTATAAAACAACAAAACAATATATCCCCATTTCAATAAGTTAACTTAAAATGTTGTAAGAAAAATACCATAAAATCATTTCAAAATTTACATTTAAACAAAACACAAAAAAGAGGAGGGCGGGAGATTGGGAAAGGTGCCATGAATCAAACTATCCTAATCATAATGCTTAAACTTGAGAAATGTATCCCTACGAAATAAAGTGTACTCCAAAAAGCTAGCTACCACTTTCATTACATCAGGGTCAATGTCTGCTAGCATAAACTGAAGTAAAAATGAGATCTCCCAGGGTAATTAATCAAAAGGGGAGTTAGATATTGCTCCCTCAAATCGTATAAATGACAACTCAACAATATATGATCAACAGATTCAGTTGTAGAGTTGTCGAAGGGACATAAGCGAAGAGCATAGTCCGTCTTAGAGTATCGCCCCTCCAATACCTTACTGGGTAAGGAATTGATCCTAGCACCCAGAAATAACTGCTTATGGTGGAATGAAAGTCGTTGCGAAAGAAATAAAGCCATACGGCCACACTCAGGAATCCAACGTGGCTAATTTGATAAAAATGGGGTGTCCCTTAGTGTCATGATCCTATTTTGCTTATTAATATCACTAAATCTCTGAAGTATCTCTGATTTCATTAAGTAAGGTTCCTTACTACTAATATACTCTTCAGAGAACCCTGTTGAAGCTAAATAATTCTCAATATTCTTAATCCATGAATTTTTAAAGGGATCTTCCATCATAAATTGGAATAGAACATTTGATGTTGATGTCCTTAATTTTATCCAATAATTTAGGGCATTTTTCCTTACAATCTGGGTCCAACTAAGTTGATCCACTTCTGATCTGATCACTTCCATGGGCGTACCCCGCAGAGGTCTAAGTAACATTCTAAGAAATTTGTTTTGGAGATTATTTATATCACCGGGGAAAAGTATCGCCCAAAATTCTGCCCCATATAAAAATATAACCTGTATCTTAGCATTATGGACTTTAATTGCCCAGTCCAAGTCTGATTTCCCAAAGCGAGCAAAAAAATCTTACAATTGCAGAAGAGGAGCCTCCTATAGCGGATGCAGCCAAATCATAATGAGCCGTCCATTTACTGTCTGCTTGGAAAGTGACACCTAGATATTTATATGTTTTATCCTGTAAAATTGGGTGTCTGCCAATTTCCCAGTTATAAACCTTTTCTTTTGTGAAAATTACCACTCTTGATTTATCATAATTTATTTGAAGCAGATTTTCTTTACAATAGGCGGTACAAGCTGTCAACTGTCTTTTGAGACCAAGTCTAGTTTGTGATGCAAGTTGTCTCTGATACAGCAAAGAGAAGTGAGGTATTGGCTTTGGAGTTTTCTTTCCAGGGAACTGGTGTACTCAATGGTGGCCCCCCACACTGGGCAGGGGCACATATTTTGAAGGACATAACTTTTCTGGGATTCTTTCCCCTGTTAGTAGCGGTCGAGATTTGGGGCCACAGGTTTTGACACACACACATACAATTCTGGTCGGATAAAAAGGTGGTGGTGCAGGTGGTTAATCAGCAACCTTCCAAGTTGCACAGGGTCATGGGGCTGGTGAGGAGGTTTGTGCTGTGGTATCCATCACTTAGCACGAATTTCTTTCTGCCAAGTATGTTCCATGGGTCCATAACAACATTGCGGATGCTCTATCAGCTCCAGATGGAGAGGTTTCACTCATTAGTGCCGGATGCCAACCCAGAACAGAGGCGATGCCAGAAGCCCTGAAGGTATTTGGGACCACATGATAGACAACAGCACGTGGGCTTCCTTGTCAGAAGGGACTTGGGCACACATACACAAAGGGTTTTGAGTACTTTCAGGGGTTTCTGGTGGCCCAAGGGCTGGCATGGCAATGGCCCATCCCAACTGAGTGTGTGGTGTGGTTCGCATTACACCACAGGCAGCAGGGCTTAGCAACCTGCACCATCAGAGACAGGCTGGCAGCCATCACATTCTCTAGTAAGATCCAGGGTTTCCAGGACCCATGTGCCAATTTCAGTCTTTAAATGGCTCAGAAAAGTTGAGCTAGGGAGGCAGCACCCAAAGCAGATAGCCGCCAACCCATTTCAGTCACCACACTAGAGAGCTTAACTTCCACCCTACCAGCCATTTGAACCTCCCATTATGAGGCAGTCTTGTTTAGGGCAGCCTTCACTCTTAGCATTTTATGGTGTGCTGCACATCAGAGAGCTAGTCCGGGCCAATAGATCGGGCCGGGCACCACACGCGGGGGATATGATGCTGGCCCCCGAGTCACTGGTAGTCCCAATCTGCAGATCTAAAACAGATCAGTTGGGCAGGGGCCAGAAGCTGATTTTAAGGGCTGCACTGGTCAGTCTGATATACTTGGTGGCGCACTGATGGAATTCCTTGACAGGCACCTGAGGAGAAAGGACCCCCTAAACATGTGCATGGGTAATTCCTGACCAAGTTCTAGTTCATGGTCATCTTTCGACAAGGCAATAGTAGCTTGGGGCTGGCACCATCTTCTTTCATGTCCCACTCAAAGATTGGGGCAGCCTCGAGAACAGCAGTGTGCGACTTATCATTAGAGCAGACTTGGGCAATCAGGAGGGGGAAGTCAGGCGCCTGCTGCTCCGTCAGGCCCCTGGAATCGCATCAATGATGGTGGTATGGATTTGTGGAAACAGCACTGTTCTCTGGGACGGGAAAAGGGTCGCCCAGTCCTACCTTGGTTCGCAGCTGGGTTATGGCTCATGGGTACGCATTTCATGGATTGGAATTGGAGGAATGCCTTGGGATAGATTCCTGCCAATGCTGATGGACAAAGCGAGGAGCAAGGGGCCTCCAGGACTACTGATATTTCACCCTGGGGAGAATGAAGTGGGTGTTGCTTCAGGAGTGGCATGACTCTCTTACACAAGGAATGGCCGTTAATGGATGTATGGTGGTCGGATACTCAAGCACAAAGTATTGTAAGAATATAAGTGCTCAGGTGTGGGTCACTTCAGTGAGCCAGACACTGGCTCAGGTCTGAACTCATGTCAGGCCTGAGGTTTCTCCAGAGAGAAACAAAACATAACAGGAATCATTTACTGGAAATAAGAACTTCATTCAGTGACTGTAGAAATACACCCACCGTTGATCTGGTATATTCCTGGGAACAGGAATTTGTGTAATAAGAAGCCCCAGCCCTGCCAGGCTGTCTCTGTCCATAAGAACATTGATACTTTGTATAGAGGATATTATGAAATGACTCAGAAGACCAATGTAGGATGAATTTGATACTTTCTAGAATGTACAGTTATACGTATGTATAATTATGTCAATGAGCTTACACCTCATTGAACAGTTCTGAGTCCTTTGTCAATAAACCTATAAAGACCACTGGGGTGTCATTAGGATCCTCAGATACCCTGTTCCAACCTACATTCTGCATCTCCCAACTTTGGAGGGAACTGACCGTTCATCTCTGAGACTGGTAATAAAACCTTTCATACTTTGACAATTCCCTGTGCCTGTCTCCGTACCCTTGACCTCTCTGTGGTCCAGTGGTTGAGCCATCAGCCTCATAAGGGGTCCCTTACTCCCAAAAGGTATGGCGTCATGCATTGGTGCCTGAGAAACTGGAGAGAGCCAAAAGGAAGGTTAACAGAGCAGTGTGAGGCATCATCGCAGACTTTAGGGGTCAGATCGTACACTATCACCAGATTACCGCCAAGGACCCCAACCTTTATAGTGAGGGAAGCTGTGTACCTGTTGAATAAGGGTAACATCATCTGGCTGGATGATTTGCAGATGACATGCACCAGCATTTCACCATACCGGGGGGAGGATGGGCGCACCTCCCTCTCTCCTGTGGCGAACAGAAGCTCGTAAACCATACTGCAGCAGTAGTCCTTAAGAACCCAGGCGGTACAGAAATCCCCCACTCCACAATGTAGGATAACGGGGTGAGGTCTGGTCCTAGGTTATGTACAGTTAAGTAGGAAACATCCCACCCTGTACCATGGGGTGGTGAACTCGACTTGGGTCGTATCACTCAGGTTGGAGGGAGCAAGTGGTCTAGCCTGGAACTCCATCATCTATGGTTCCCTTGCTGCTATTGGTCACAGGAACATGAGGCAATTTGTGCTGTCGTAATGTTCAATAAAGTTTTGGCCAACACCATTCCACTAATGCGTGTCTTTTCTGGTTCCTCCAGGGTGCTGCGGGCAACAAGGGATGCTCCTGCCCAGAGTGGGCAGTTTTGCGCCCACCCACCCGAGGAACCTGGCCAATGTGTAGGCAGGGGCTGATATGCCCTCACCAACTGACTCATGGCTGATATGCCCTACCCAAGTGGGCCAACCCAGGGAAGGAGGGGTGGGGGAGGACCCAAAGGGAAGGGTTGACCAGTGCAGCCTGCCTTAAAAAGGCAGCTTCCTGGGCATGTGGTAAAAGCCACCACCCACTCAGCAATTTTGGCATGTTATGCTTGGCTTGAATGGGTACTATTTGCTATTAGCTGCTGTAGGCATTAAGCTAGTCGCTGTATATCAGGGCTAAAGCCACATTCACACCTAACAAGGAGGTGCTGTTAAAATGACGCACAGGCAAGGACGCAGCAGCGGGGAGGAACCAGATGCTGGACGTAGCGTCGGTGGCACCAGCACTACTTCCGGCATCGGGCTCCTCCCTGCTGCTGCGTCTTTGCCTGTGCGTCATTTTAACAGCGCCTCCTCATCGGGTGCGAATACGGCCTGAGATTTTCCCACTTGCCTCAATCAGCAAATGGCAAGGAGTTTTTCGCCTTCTTTACAGCAGCTACAGGGAAGGGACTAGGTGTTGAAGTTCATTTGTCTGTTTGCTATCATCCACTTTCATGTCGGAAGTTTGAGAGATAGCAGCTCAAGAACTATACTTTGGCAGAACTCCTTAAGAGTTTGGGAGATATAGAACCTCCTCCACTGCACAACAAGGAGGGTATTTGGGGGGGGGGTTTAACGGGGGGGGGGGGGGGGATTTGGAGACATGGAATGCTCAGGTTTTGTTTAGGGGTGGNTGGTCCTAGGTTATGTACAGTTGGGCTGGAAACACCCCATCCACTCCACTTGGGTCGTATCACCTGGTTGGGGGGGGATGCAAGTGGTCTAGCCCAACCCCCCTGTCTCACTATCATCTATGGTTCCCTTTCTGTTATTGGTCACAGGCAATTTGTGCACCTGTTGTAATATTCAATAAAGCTGCAGCTAATGCCATTCCACTAATATGGTATCTTGTCTGGTTCCTATGGGGTGGTGTGGGCACAATAAGAAGAGTTTACAAGTAGAGATTCCTAGAGGGTAATGAGCAAAATCTTTGACGTCTACTATGGAGCATGTTTATCAAAAGAAAAATGTTAAAACCCATGTTTCAGATGGTTGTATTAATCATGTAGTGTGGATACTCCCACCTAACTTGCTTGGCAGGCTAGGTTTAATAGGAAAGTTTTAGAACAATGCAAAATGAAGTACTTCCTAATGGATGTCATATCACAGATCATAATGTACACCTCTCTGAAGAAAAAATAAAAGACAGAAGGAAAATAGTGTTATGGAAGCCAGACGTATTGAAAAAAGCAAAGTCACATGTTGACTAACCTATCACAAACCATAGATCTAGGAAAGCACACATTCTTCTTTAAGGATATATGTGGTCAACATAGGGCATACTGTAGCTTTTGGAGAACCATGTATTAGAGTATCAATATATAAATCCACAGGGAGATACTTTTATTATACATGCAAGTCAGAAGCAACTTCTTAGTGCTCCACTATTCCAAGACGAGTCAGCAGACAGCTTGTTTGTGCTGACCTTTACAACAATGTCAAGCTGTGTGCTTGAGCTAAGTGCTTCATGTTTTCTGGTTACAACAATACTATTAATCTGGAATGCAAGTTCATTATGTATAATGTGGTCTACAACACAAAGCAAAGGTCAAACCCCCTTTTCTTTTACAGTTTCCACTCGATGACACTGGCTTAACTGTTAGCTAAGAATCTTTCCTTTAAGGAGGGAAGATAAAAATCAACAGTAGCTGCTGCTTATTTGTGTATTTAATAAACTATAACTGAACTTTTAAGACAGATGTTCCAAACCTGTGTGTTGATCCCAAATGATATTTGATATGCTTTGAATGTCTATGCTGCTGTCTAGGGTCACAGGAACATATTGAAGTCTCAAAATGGGATTGCATAAGCAAAGGTTATGGAACAATAGTTGTAAGAGCACTAGCTTAAAATTATTATTAGCAGCAAGCATTTATATAGTGCCAGCAATGTACCTGGCACTTTACAAAGTAATTGAACAGACACGGTCCCTGCCCTAGGGTTTACAATTTGAGAGACGGGGGGGAGGGAGGGATGAAGGAAGAGGACCAGAGGGAGAGACAAGGAGTGTAACATTCATGAGGATGCGAGGTCCCAGATGCACGCACTTGGCTTGGTTACATCAAGAATGATGGCTGGTTGTTCCATGTGGTGAGGATATGAGTACACAGACCTCGGGTAACAGATTGTACTGGATGGATGGTATCAGCAGAGTTAGGTGAGAGGAGCGAGGAATCGGGGAGGGCAGAGCGGAAGAGGTGGGTCTTGAGGAGGGATTTGAAAGTACAAAGGGAGGGGGAAAGGTGGATGTGGGCAGGGAGGGAGTTCTAGACGTGGGGTCAGCTAGGGAGAAGGGACGAAGGCAGTTAGGGGAGCAGGGGAGGCGTAGGAGGGTGAGAGGGGACAGAGGAGGAGCAGAGTTCACAGACTGGAGTACGGAGGGAAATTAGCGCAGAGAGGTAGGAGGGAGCAAGGTTGTGAAGAGCTATATAAGTGAAGACTAGAGCTTGTGCAGAATTTGTTCAGGAAGGGGGAGCCAGTGAAGAGAGGAGAGATGGAGCTGCATGTAGTCGAAGCGACGGGCGAGGTGGACGACCCTGGCAACAGAGTTTTGGATGGAGATACGGGGAGGCCAGTGAGAAGGATGTTACAGTCATCGAGGCAAGATACGACCAAGGCGTTAAGGGTTTTTTGGCAGAGAAGACAAAGAAAAGGACGAATCTTAGCAATGTTATGGAGGGAGAAGCGACAGGATTTGGCAACAGTGTTAATGTAGGGTTTAAAAGAAAGGGGTGAGTCAGAGATGAAGCCTAAGTTATGGGCTTGGGGGACAGGAAGGATGGTGACCCCGTTGATAAGGATCAACAGGGAGGAGGGAGAGGAAGGATTGGGGGAAATAAGGAGTTCAGTTTTAGTCATGTTCAGTTTGAGACATCCAGGTAGAGATATCAGAGAAACAGCTGGTGAGGCTTGAACAGATGGAGAGAGAGGGAGTAGAGAGATAGAGTTGAGTGTTATCAGCGTAGAGGTGATATTGGAAGCCATGGGAGGCAATGAGCTTGCCTAGGGACAAGGTACAGCTATAGAAGAGGAGAGGGCCAAGGACAGAGCCTTGGGGAACACCAACAGAGGGGAAAGGAGGAGGAGGTGGAGTTGGCAAGGAACACATTGAAGGAGCGGTCAGAGAGGTAGGAGGAGAACTAGTTGAGGACAGAGCCACGGAAGCCAAGGGAGTGAAGTGAGTGGTCAACAGTATCGAAGGCAGCAGAGAGGTCGAGGAGGACAAGAATGGAGTAATGAAGTAGTAGTCAAGGAGGACAAGAATGGAGTAGTGAAAATGTGTGAAAAATATCCCTCAAAGACACAGTGTAGCTTCCTACCTCAGACACAATCTATTTATTTAGATTTAAACCCTGCCTTTTTCCAAGAACTCGAGGCACCATGCACCTTCAGTGCCACGACAAACTTTGAAAAGTTCTATAACAGTTCCAAACATAATTGATAAAAAAGGCAGAAATGATATTAAAATGCCAATATGATCATCATCTTCCATACTTTTATCTCCATAACACTACAGCTCTTATAGGATTAACCTTGACAGGAAGCATTGCTGTTCCATAAAAGGAAAAATAAGACGTTTGCATTAATGATTTCCGTTAATAATAGGATTGAAATGACCAGCTAAGTTTTTACTTGCATGTAATTTCACCATTTCTGGAACTATAAATCAGTTTCTCAACCATTTCCCGATACGGATATGATCTCTCAATTCTTGCAATAACGCACGATACCTTTCCGATTCATCAACATTCCATTTCGTAAATGTGTATCATTCATTTACCACTTACCACATTGCCAAGGATAACATTTTACTTCCGGGTTTCTGTCTGTTTCCATATTTCTGAGCCAATCACTGTGCAAATAAGCCCACCCCTTAACTCTCTCCCCAACCTGCCCAAACACTGTTTTAAAAAACAGTGCCTCCATTCAGAATTACTGTAGTGTGTTGTTTCCTTTGCTTTGACCAATCTGCAAATCAATTGTAGGAACCTGCATACCAGCCAACAAATGACAAGGAAACACACAGAAAAAAAGAATGCAGAGAAGATAGGAGAAACGCAGTATTTCTCTGGCATTATTGTGATAGTGACCATGAAACCAACATGCATGTTCATAAATGGGTACTCAACATTATATGCCCATGTGTGGTGTCCTAGAACTAAATATTGAGAGAGAAATGCAAAATATTATGAAATATTAAATGGAAACATTGTATGAAAGATATGCAATGATAATACATTGTGAGTTTGTAACTGAAGGGAAATTCAAAAGGACTGTAAGCCCAAAAAGCAGGCAGTCACTCTGTCTGAGAGGGACAAACAGAATCCACAACACTCATTAACAGCTCAATGGGGATGTCAGGGCCAAAGACATTGTGGATGTCCCAAAACATCACATCTAGGAAAAGCCTGTAAGGACAGGAAAAGTATTAAAGAAACCCATCGACTGGCAATTCAGAGTCATTCATAACTTCTACTACCTTGAACTGCAACCAAGTAAAAAGCTAAATGAGACGTGTCCAAACATGGCCCCCAACTGTTCACACGGTCAACTGTTCTTGTGACAGTGGTGCTTGGGGAAGACGCATTCCCATCACCCATGCACCGGCCACCCAGGCCCTGCACAGAGCACCATCACTTTTGGTACCATCAGAGTTGAGAGAAAAGGACTTTGAAACAGAATGGACTACTGCTTAGATAAGATTTAGCTTAGAACTCACAAGTAGGTAGATCTTGTTGCCTTATGTTTATTTGATTTATTGTACTCAGAGCATAATCTTGCATTATACTTTAATCTTGATTCTTGAATTGAACTTCCTTTAACTAAGCTTGGTGTGCTTATAAGTGGGTTCCTGACATTGGAGTTATACAGACAAGGGAAATTCTGGGTTTCCAGATGCAGAGGAACCTTGTCTGTATTTCTGTGCTTTGGGAAACTGTGAGGAAAAGTTGACAGAGTTAACCCCTTACGGGCTAGAACAGTTCTGGAGAGCACTGGTCCAGTAGGTGCTGTTAAAGGGGAAATGAAGTCACAGCTAGCTTAGAGTGGGGCAGAGAGGTCCCAATCCCATCACAATTACTTCTCGGGATTTGAAATTGACAACAAAGTAGAAACCAGCAAAGTAGTACACAGCAAAGTAGTAGGCAAATTATCGGTAAATCAAGAAACAAAATGTTGTTCGAGACATTGTCAAGGACAGAGGGGTTCCCTATTCAACCAAGATGGTATGAGGAACCAGGATTTTGACAGGAATTTTTGTTTTTGCAAAATCTCATTTCAGCCCTAGTTAATACCTGCAGTAAGATGTAAGAGGGAGAGGAAGGCCCATGATTTCATTTTTGTAAGGGGGAATAAATGTGCTATAAAATTTCCAAATTGGAATACTGGGCAGCCAAGCAGAATAATGAGAGCATATTTAGTTTGTCGGTTCTCGAACCATCATAGCAATAGTACTGTACCCTAGGAAACGGGAAAAGGTGGTAGGAAAAGTAACCATTGAAGAAGGTCTCTTAAATAAACAATTCAACCACCAGAATTTTGTGGTTTAGCAACAAAAATTCATTGATGTACCCTTTCTAAGTATGCCAATTAAGTAAAAATACTGCTACTGTGAAGAATTGCCAGCAGGACAGGTTATTGCAGCTGACATTACTTCAAAAAGCCCACCATTCACCATCTGTTCTGTCACAAATTTTGAAGAGTTCTACAAGAGTTCCAAACATCATTGATAAAAAGGCAGCAATTGAAATAAAAGAGCTTTGTTTTGTGTAAAAACACAAAACAAAACACCTGTGAACATTTATGATAATACAGGTTTCAGACACAAATTAAAAGTGGTTTCTCATTTCAATATACAAAAAAAAGTACAGGAGAAACTTGAATAGTTGGTAATAACAGGAGAACCATGGGAAACTGGAAATAATGTGATGCTGCAAGCAACATAAAGGTGGATATCATTGCATTTCCAGGGGAGGTGAATGAAATCAAGAGGAGGAGGAGTCTACTCAATATAACTGTAGTCCATGACTCAATGGAAGACTAACACCCTTCATATTGCTCTGCACTACAGAATTTAATTTGGGGGAAACTAACAATACCAGGGATTGAATTACTGGAAGGAGAAAAGGTGGACCTCTCTGAATGTGGCCCAAAGACTGGCCAAACTACAGAAGGAAGGAATTAAAATAAACGTCTTTGTCTGCAGGTGTACCATAAATATCTAGGTTAGATTAGCCAATAAAGGTCACATTTTGACTAACAAAGATAAACCGAAGTAATGACTTCAATTCAATTAAACTGAAGTAACTATTCCACTTCAGTAGCATTCAAAAGAACAGCACAAACCAAAGTGACACTGCATCAATTTCCTCCCTAACAGAGACTTAATGATCATTGAAGGTCACTACATTCATACTGCTAAGCACTCATGCAAACACTTACTTTGAAAAACGAACAGAAGGGAGTACTTCTGATTCTTAAGGAGTGCATACCTCTCTTCCTATTTCTGAATAACTTGTTTGGTGCTCCGTTTATGTGAATGCTTCAGTAGGAAAACAGAAGGAAAGGCCCAACTATGGTCAAATTAACCATCTGTCAGAACATGACCAAAGTAAAACACTAGACTGTGCTATGAGAAAATGAACAGAAGGAACCAATAATCCTCCTAGGTTGGTTAGTAACCTCCGCTATGAAGACCAAAAAAAAAGGTGTCAAAGCCAAGAAAGGAAATAATCATTAATGAAGATGTTAGCAAAGTGAAAAGTTCATTTTCTTCAATGACACACTCAGTCTTCATAACAGTACATGAGACAATACTGTATTTTATTCATCTGCAGCATGATTTGAATCAATTTCTTTATTTTTTCTAAAACAGAAGATTAAATAGTTTACTGAATATTTAATACTTTCAAATTATACTTTTGAAAGTGAACTTCAGTACTTGTAAATAAGCAAAATTAAGAATAAGTTCCAATTCCCTGACATCCTACGCTTGACTACTTTTTCTAAGGGCTGCACGTTCAAGGAACAAGCCAGGAGGGCCAAACACAAAGTTCTAAAACCCAAAGGAGATAGCTAACAAGACATTATGGGCAGGATGGTAATCTGACTGGAATATTCTAACGCTTTCCTTATATCAATAGGAAAACTGTTTCTCCCTGTACAAATGATACATTTCCTTTCTCTGTCTCCAAAATAAAGAGCCACCACACCACACCAGCTTACAAACAGCTTGAGCATCTGTGGCAGTTTAAGGCTTGCTCTTCTGCATAAGCACCATACTTGACATTTCTAATACAAAAACCTGGCTTTAAAAACAGACTCGAAACTTGCTCCTTCAATAGAGTAGTTCCAAAATGACAGATGGGATTTTACTGCCCTCTTAGCACCATTTAAAATGGTATGTGCAAGTCCCACAATATCTTTGAGGCAGAAGGATTATTTCCAAAGATTCTAGATCTCATTAAAGGGAAATGGTTTTCTTCTAAAAAAAAAAAAAAAAAAAAACCCTATCTTGAACTATTACCCTTCTAACCCTGAACATTTTTAAGAGTTCCCGAGACAAAAGGCCAAATTAATCCAGATCCGGTTTAATAACTTGTATATGAAACAGTCCAGTCAACTCAAAACTTCAATCCAATGTTGAGTTTTCAAGTTGAGAATCAGGAAGTCATCACTTACTGCTCAAAAAACACAAAACATCAGACACAGAAGCCAGAAAATATAGAATCAGACAATACAATGCTATACTTAAGAGTCACTTTTCTATGTACAATAGTCCTTTATGTTTCTCAAGAACATTTTTAGAACCTGGAACTTTTCTCTGAAAGTAAAAAATACCTCTGCAAGAGCATTTATCTGTACAAACATATATTTTAAATATTGACATAACACTTTGCAGCTAAGTAACAGGGCCACTTGAAACCGATCACTACCCAAAAATCCAGCTTTAGCATAACATTGAGATCCTTGTGTCTAACAGCACTAGCAGATGCCAACATAATAAATAAATGCGTTGGTCAGTTTTTTTCTAGTGCTGAACATTAATGCATTTCTAATTTGTCTAGAAATTCAGGATTTTGGCACCAAATGGGTTAGTTACTTAACCAAATATTAAAACCGAGCTACACACCACTGTCGGAAGAGTGGGAAGCAGCAATGAGAAACTCAAGCAGCAGTTTTATTAAGGCAAGAGAAGAAAAGTTTTTAAAAGTTAGCTCTAATTGATTTTGAGACATTTACATCCTAGGCATTATTTTATGTTCAAATTAGGAGTGGAAGCTAGAGGTAGGTGCATAGATTTAGTTGAATGTTTAGTGCTGTCTATTCATCAGATTTATATAGGAGTACAGATGGCAAAAGTCTTAATGAGGCCTCTATATTAGTTTTGTAGCATCTGTCCTACTTACAAGCAGATCAAAACAGCATTTGTTTGAGAACGCTCAACCCACTTCCATAAAAGCTGACAATTTAAGACAAATGCGAGCTGAAAATCTGTATGAGGGTCTCAGCTTTCTAATCTCTATGTAGAGCAATCCACACCAAGATGAACTATCACTCATTTGGAACAAATAGTCAATGTCACCAAACTAGACAAAAAGAACAACTACAAAAAACTACTTTAGGAGGTAAATGAGCTTTAGCACAATCAGTTCAGGTAAGGAAATATTGCAAGCTAGCACTAACCAACTCTCTTCAGCTTGTACACAAATTGGTGCATTACTCTGGAACCAGATTGGTTGTATTTTTCACAAAAGGAAATGACTTAATACCACTAGTCAGCACAGACATACCCCTAGTAAACAGGGGTGCTAAACCATTTAGGGCACACCCACAAACCATTTATACAAGCCATCATTTCAACATTTAGTACTGCGGAAATGCTTTCAGCTTACCGTTACAGACTTCAAAGTCATTCCGTGGTACGTGCCCATGGTGTCAATTTTGAAGCCTTCCGTCTCTGTAAAACAAAACCTCATGTAAGTCATTCTAAATGCCAATATCAGGATGAGGCCTAAATTCACAATCCAGCTACCCAAGAGTTTTCTGTCAAATCACATTTAGTGGAAAATAAGCTTTCCCAATATTGCAGTGGTTTAGGTCTTCCCAATACTACAACCTTGCACTGCTAGCAATTGCACAGAGTTGCAAACTTTCACAATAGATGGGTTTCCCCAAGCCAAAAAGCAGGAAAGTTGTAAAAATCTACGCTTTTGTTTACAAAAAGTTTCTAGCACTTCTGCTCATGGAGAATAATTGCTAACATGACCATTGTATATCCAAAATGCTCAGAAACCAAGAGAAAAATCTCCCAATTTTTAAAATTGCATGATTTTGTGGAGCCTTGTTTCATTATTTTTGAATATTTGAAGCTGTCAATCCCAGTAGTTTCTGGCATTCTCAAAGTGGTATACATCCATATTTAATATAAGTAAAACTTGGTCAGTACCATCAACGCTGTTCATGACACTGCAATTTTGGCTAGGAAGCTATGTATCATGTGGCCAGTTCCCCAGTTCCACTTATTTTTTGCCGTATAACAGTATATTTGCAACCAGTTTGGTCAATTTTCCTGCAAGCAGCCATAACAGGACATCCAAGATTGCAAATGAGACATGGGATAGCTATTCAGATTTTCCAAAAATGCACTGGGATTAGCAGTTCAAATGTGGACATTTAAGAACCAAGCGTGATGACAGAAAAGGGACTGTCACTGTGTTTCTATGGAGAATTAATGTTATAAAAAAGCACAAGGCCAGTATTCGACCCTGAAAGTTCAGAAGATTAATGGTAACCATTTGAGATCCATCTTGACATGCATTCCAAAGTGGAACTGATCCAAATTTCACCTTAGATCAAGCCACACAAACGTGTGAATGCAGCAGCTGTCATAAAATATGACAAACTGAGTCCAACTGTTAGTCTTCATTTGCAATAAATGCCAGTTGAAGTCCATTTTAAATGCTATAAATGCAGTTCCACTATTAACTGTAGAAGACTTATTTTTACACCCAAAACAGCAGTTCTAATATACAGCCTCATTTTACAGACTGTAGGCAAAATTAGCCAGCCTTATGAACAAACATGGACTATTAAACACCATAAACCAAGACATGCATTAAAAAGAGATTAGACATTAACTCAAATAAAATAGTAACTGCAGTAATGTTAGCTGGAACAAAAATGTTAATGACTAATCAATTCTGATGCCTCAAGGCATAGATTGATCAGCAGTTAAGATGAGGAATAAATTTTCTCTCTCAGAATGCATATATGGAATGGAGAAAGTTACAACTTCCTCTGGTATATTTGATATTAGCCACTAGCTGATACAAAATATCTGAATATCTGGACCATAGTCTGTTAATATACAGCTGTTCCCAAGGTAATTGTAATCTAAAAGTAATTTCAAGCAGTTCAATAATCCTGCCAGTGTCAAAATAGTTTACACTGTGGACCACTTTGGATGGAAACTAAGGTTCAGCTTTCCTCCTAGACTTATCCTTGAAGCAACCCATAGAGCATGGTCACATTTAAAAGGATTAGGCCTGTATTGACATGATGAAAATAAACTCCAATGCAATGAGTGATCGGCTTAGTGCTTTGAATATTTGCATTTTATTTTCTCTCCTCTAGTGTAGAGCTTTACACTTCAATCTCCCTATCTTGCTTGCAAACATCTTTGCTCTGATCAGTGCTCTGCAGCTTTTTTGGGGGGCGGAGGGGACTGACCATGACTTAACTTACCACAAAGAGCTGAAAAGGAAGACTTGTTAACAGACTTAAGTTTCTGGGAAGCAAACCAAACAAGCAGAAGAATACATGATAGCACTGATAGAACTTCAGTTGAAGGCTGATCCATGTCCAATTAAAAATGAAACTGAATTACCCCCTTCCCCCACCAAGCCCTGTGGACCACTTGGAACCGATCTACTAAATCAGATTAACTAACACTGCAGTAACTGTCTGACACAAAACTTTCTACAAAACAGTTCCTAACGAACTGCTCTTAACTTGTACGGTCAAATAAAAAATTAAGGGATTTAAGAGGGAGAAGGATGCCAGTTATGCTGCTGTAAGCCAGAGACACATCGGAGAACTGCCACAACTTCAGAAGCAATTACTCATCACACCACCTAAATCAACATAAAGATCATATTATGTTGTCCAGACAGAGACAGATGATAGGGGGGGGTTAGAAAGAGAACTTAATGATAAAATCCATGTATGTTTCCATCTCTTACATCTTAATACCTAAAGAAGAAAAAAAGATAGATACCTAAATTAGAAAAACAGGAGAAGGTAAAGGTGTACTGGGAAAAAAAATTTGATTTCTGACTTGTTTGAAAAATCAAAAAGCCAGAAGTGAGGAAATAGTATGGGCATAATTAGAGTGTATATGCTCACACCTTAACAACTCAATTGGCATGAAGAGAATGTGGTTGATAAGTGTCTAGCCAAAACCATTAACTTCCATAGTGAATTAGGCCATTGGTGATAAGCGAAGCTTCAAGACACTTGTTACACTAGGCATATTCTTCAACAGTGGAAAGGAACCCCTAGTATTTACTATTTATTTATTTATTTATATTTCTTAGCCGCCCCGTCATGCCAATGGCATCCCGGGGCAGCTTACAGCAAAGAAATAACAATTCAAAACAACAATAAAACACAGAAAAATTCAAACATCTAAAACCCACCTAGAAGGAAAGAATTTTCTTCTCGTATAGCGCAGTGCAAAACATAATGAAATGTGCTTACCAGAAACAGCCCAATGTTCAGCCACAGAACTGCTGGTGTAGTTCATTTTATAGTAAGCGTAACGGGTTTGCTCTTTGAACAGCATTTAACATCCAACCCCAAACTCCACTTTGACTAAAACATTCTAGGAATAAAGCCTACCCTATCTGGCATACAGTTGTAAGGCAAGCTAGGTAGGTGAGCATACAGATAGCATCATATGAATAACATTCCATCCAACAACAGAGAACTTTGGCTACCGCAGCCATCTATGTAAAATCCCTTGCTATGTTAAAGTGTTTTAACCTGTTCTCTTACATCCACAAGTTATGTTAACAAAGACTAGAAACACCCATTCCCATATTAAACCACAGCATAGTAGGATAACCAAGGAAAAATGAGCCCACATAATCAAGTTTAAATCCTCATGGCACTCTCTTAAGGCTCCTGATCTGAGGTTTACTCAATAAAGCTTTACTTTTTGTGCACATGCAACACACACACAAAAATAAAAAAATCAATGTTTATCAGTGGCGGTCCCCGCCTGAGGGCGCCTGGGTCAGTGCCCTGCCCTCTCTCTCCTCCGTCCCCCTGGGTGCCACTGACAGAGCACTCTGTCTCTGCCGGCAGCCTGAAATTCACATTGGAGTGCCGCACTGCTCTGAATGCTGCAGCTTGGCATCAATGAATGCATTGCTGCTTTCCTTCTCCCCTCCCAGCATGAGTAGAGAGGCCATTTTGTAAATTTGTGGTTCCACTGGTCGTGGCTACTCTTTTTTTTCTTTAAAATGGTTCCTTCGCTGTTTCACAGCTGCTTCCTGCTGTTCCTGGAAAGTAGTTTGTGTGGACAGGCATTTGGCTGCCGGGGATAAGGTGTGGCTGCTGGGGATGATGCTGGTTGGTCTCAGGGCCTGCTTTGGTGGGAATGCAGCCCCGAAAGGGGCCAAACTGTTTTTTAAAAAGGGGTCTGTGTGCTTGAACAGGTAGTTTGTTGGTGAAGCTACTAGGGATGTTGGTCTGAATGTGTCTGATTTGGTGGCAATGCATCCCTGAAACTGGCCAATTTTTTTTTTTAAAGGCCTGTGTGCTTGCACAGGTGTTTGGCTGCTAGGGATGCCTTTGGGGGCTTGTGGGAATGGTTTGGCTTGTGTGTGCGCGGTTTTCTGGTTTTTATATGGGTTTTGTTCACTTGATGATGTGGAGTGTTAAATACTAATCCCCCCCAAACGCACACGCAGCAGAGGGTGAGGAGGAATTAGTATTTAATGCCCCGTGAGGTTTTGAAATCGTGAGATGTATCAGTCTGGATTACGTAGTGTAATGTCCATCCAATGTTAACCCTGGGAACTCCTTGCTGCTGGCTGGGTTATGCCCTGGCTCCGCCTACCGTATCCCTGGCTTCACCCCTAGACTTAGCTCCGCCCCAGGCCCGCCGGCCTTACTAGCCCAGTGCCCCTCCAACATCAAAACCCACCAGCCGCCCCTGATGTTTATACAATAACCAGAAAAAACTAGAAATAGTTATTCATGTTGACTTCACCACTTTCTTAGAATAGTTTACATTTCTATAGTAGCTGATGAAGACCGCATCTGCATCTCATTATGTGTGTTTCTTCTGAACACTCCAGCTCTTGAATCAATTGTCAGAATCCCAGCTTTCTTTAAGAAAAGTTACTAGTTTTCAAGAATGTGGAGGAAAAGCTAGTAGTAAACATTCAAATGCAACCAAAAGCCTCAGTCCAGACCAAAAAAATCAAAAGGATTTTCCACCTAAATCTCATAACTTTCAACTTGCAGTTTGGAGGGTGGCCAGCTCACAATTTTTGGATGCTTTGGGTTGTACAATGCTGCAAGCTGCATGCCATCATTTAATTCCAAAATTTTAGGATGCATTTAACGTGGATCAGGTAATTGGCTTGGATGTGTTCCCTTTTTTGCCCGTTACAAGGGTAGTTGTAAATATGTAATTTCACTGCCAGATGTTGGCAGAATAATGCATTTTTAGAGATTAACAGATTGAAAACAGAGGGAACTACTACAACTGGGTAGTATGACTTTCTGTTTAACACATCCAAGAGAACCTGTAAAGGCCAGGTTGTCTTTACAGATTACTGCCACTCCACCCCCTCGGCCCCCAGTCCTCGGCCAATGTTGCACCAAGTACCCATCTGGCACCATCCAAGACAGGATAGGCCCAGATGCTTCGTCCAGCCAGGTCTCTAATGCATACGAGATCAGCAGCCTCATCCTGAGTAAGATCAAGATAATTGATCAGTGGCGGCTGGCCACCCAGGAAGTTTGGGGCACTGCCCCCCAAGCGCTGCTGAGGGCCACTGCTGCTTTTAAAAAAAAATAAAAATTGCTGCTTGCTGCAGCTTCTGACAGCGCTGCAGCAGCCTCTGACTTTGCTTCAGAGGCTGCTGCGGCGCTGCCAGTTCTCCCTTCAGGGATCCACTCCTGAGGAGGGGGTCCCGCAAGGGACAAAAAGGCTAAGCCCAAACCGCGTTTTCTATGGAAAACGCGATTTGGGCAACTGAGCCCCGCTGTCCACAGCACGTATACGATGTGCTGTGGAGGGAGGGGCTAGCCTTTCCATTGAGCCCTATGGGCTCAATGGAAGACTTGCCAGGGCCTTTGCTAAAACAGCCCTGGCGAGATCCCTAGGGTGGGGGGACTGAGGCAGGGAGCAGCGTGCATGCACGTTACTCCCTGCCTCACATGCTCAACATGGCTGCCGGCGTGCTGTTGAAGAGCTCAGCTCTCCAACGTCGCGCCGCCAACCCAGCCGCTTCCCTGCCGCTGCCCCTTCCCCCGCAATCTGCCGCTCAGAGCGGCGAGGGGGGGGGGGAAGCAGCAAGGCAGGGAACTTTGTTTTGTTTTTTAAAAAAAAATTTAATTGCCCGTGTGTCCTGCCTCCGCAGAGGAGAGCAATTAAAAAGAAACAACCTAAAGTCCCCCCCCCTCCCCAGGACGGACGACGGGGACCGCGCCAGAGCCAGCAGGTAAGATATCCTTCCCCTCCCCCCCTGCACCCTCTCCACCCCCATAGGCTTTTTCCCGGCCCTGCACCCTCCCCACCCCCATAGGCTTTTACCCCACAACCCCCATAGGCTTTTTCCCCCCACAGGCTTTTTCCCTCACCGTGCACCCTCCCCTGAGGTTTCCCCCCCGCCCCCCGTGCTGGGAATGGGGGAGGGGTGGCTTAATGTTGCCTTAAAATGGTTTGCTTTGCTTGCTCTGTTTGCATCATGACATTTCGTAAATTTGTGGGTCCATTGGTTGTGTGGCTACTCTTTTTTAAAATAGTCCCTTCGTTGTTTTACTGTTGTTCCCTGCTGCTGGAAAATAGTTTATGTGGACTGCCGGGGTTAAGTTGTGGCTGCTGGGGATGGGGGGGTGAGGGGCACATGGGGACGGGGGGAGTTGGAATGTGGTTTTTGTTCACTTGATGTCATGATGTGGAGTATTAAATGCTGCCTATGTGATACTTCTGATAAAACTGAGCTTTTGAAATCCTGATGTGTGTTCACAATGCTGGAAATTTGTGCTTTGGAAATCCTGAGATGTAAATTGACAGTCTGGTGATCTTAGGAAGTTAGGGGTGCTGGAAATTGGGTGCTTTGGAAATCCTGAGATGTAAATTGACAGTCTGGTGATCTTAATAAGTTAAGAGTGTTCACAATGCTGGAAATGTGATGTAACTGAGTCTGGTGATTCATGGGCCTTGAAATTCCCCTCCCCCAAAACACACACACACACACCCCAGAGGGCAAGAATACTGCTTCAGAAGAGACTTCTGAAGCAGGGATTGGGGTCCCCCCAACATACATGCAGCAAGTCCCTTCTTTCTGAAGCAGTATTCTTAACCTCTGCTGCGTATGTGTCTTTGCTAAAACTGCTTAGAAGTGAGGTTTAAGGTTGTCTGTCTGCTTTTAAACCTGGCAGAGGTGATTATAACCTGCCTAACCTAACTGAAATCGCTGGATTAAGTAACGTAATGTCCGTCCAACATTAACCCTCGGAATCCCTTGCTGCTGGGTTATGTCGCCCGCCGCTGCCCTGGCTCCGCCCGCCGCTGCCCTGGCTCTGCCCGCCGGCGCCCTGGCTCCGCCCGCCGGCCTTACTGCCCCTCCAACCTCAAAACCCACCAGCCGTCCCTGTAATTGATGCTTTATTTGCCACTGACCTCGCATTAAGCACCAACACTTTCAAATCAGAGGCCCCACTGGCCTCAACACCCAAATATCTTAAGACAGAAGGGGAGCAGGATAGGGGGATAGACACAAGACGCCTTCCCCACCATCCTTGATAGTGTTTCTTCCCCTCCATGCCATACCTCCCCATGCCCAGCACAACCACAATTGGTTCAAAAGCTGCCCCACTCTCTACTTCCCCCAAAGGGGTCTCCCTCTATGGCTCCTGATGACTATACCCCAACCCCCCAAGGACAATAACCCCCACAGGGCAAACAGCCTTCTAGGGGGAGGCTGGTTGGAGATCAAACCCCGAGCCTGGCATCCCCAGAGGTGAATCAACAGCAAAGGCAGGCAGGGAAGCCCCACTGCAATACCATAATCCCTGATGCCCATGCCCTACCTCTCACTGGGGGGCCATGGCACCATCCACCATCTCCTCATCCCTCCCCCCAACCCAGATAACCCACCCACCCCTCTCCTCCAATGCCCAAGTCCTCTGACCTCTCATTTGGGTGTGTGTAAAAACAGCACTTCCTCCCACCCTCTTCCCTAGCGCCTGTACCCAACCCTCTCACCGGGGGGGCCATGCAACTTCTTCCTCCCCGCATCCCAAGTGCCCAAGCCCCACCTCCCCTCACTTGGCAGCCATGGCACTTCCCCCTCCCTTCCCCAATACTTGTACCCTCCCTCTCACCAGGGAGGAAGCAGTCCCTTCTCACCCTCTATTCACATCTCCAAACTCCCCTCAAACCCTCCCATCCCCCCCACCATGCCCTCAGTCACAACCAACAACTCTACCAACAATTTTAAATAATTAAAAACAATTTAACACAAAACGCTTCTGCCCCCACGAACGGTCTGCAAACAGCTGCCAACAGGTCTTTTTCCTGCCTTTAACAGCCACTGGCAGGGAAGAAAACTCCTTCTTATGGGAGCTTGGGGGGAGGGGGGCTGGACAGCCAAAACAGAGCAGCTGGTGTGCAGGTTAAGGCACAATCCCAGTCCCAGGCAGCAAGGCCCCCAAGACATCTATAGGAGCCTTCATTGCAAAGGGGTGAACTGTGCAGAAATGTTCTCCTATCGCAGACTCTGTGAATACAGAAAGCCCTGGCTATAGCTCACATACTGCAGTAATAGTTTACTGAACAGGTGCGCCATTACTCAATGCCAATCCTACTGGTTGAGGACTCAATTCTCCTACCAAACCTTAGACATTATTCTATAGCATATTTTGTACTCTGGATTACTATGGAGCGTGATAATTAAAGACTACCATTTGGAAATATGATCTCCTCCCATTAGAGTCTATAATACTGAGCAGAAAAAAAAAATATTTCACAAGAATCAGATAAGATTCAACTCAAACTTTCCCTCACCATTGACTAATTTGGGGGTTCCTGCCCCAGGACCACTCTGCCTAGACTCAGTTTCTCACATCCTCTAAATTTCTACCTCCTTTCTATTCACAGTTAAAATCTTATTTTTCCCTCCTCCCCCACCTACCATCCCCGATAGCAGGATGATCACAGAATCTGTGGCTTTGACAGACCTCTGAAATCCCTGCTCTGCCTTGGTTTTGGAGTTTGAAGAAATCTGTGTGATAATATGCCACAGCCCCACCTGAAAGTCAGGCATTGCCAGGTGCCACTGTTGGTACCAGCCATCACCATGCTGCACTGAAGGACAGACATCACTTCATCCTCCTACACCTTCCACTGCAGTGAGATTGTTTCGGCGAGGTACCATTACCAAAACCCTGAGAGCTACAGGTCTGCCTAGCTGCTGTCCTAAATGGGTAGAGAAGTCTGCAAGACCTACTTCACCATATGGTCTGGGCTGCTGAGAGACTAAAGGCATCCTTAAACGTAACATTAAAGCATGTCTCAAACTGTGTTGGGATAGTGACAGGACACTGGTTGAGCCCTGTGTTCAGATTTACCCAATGTTTAGACATACACCCAATTACAGAGGCAGTGGGTGTTCCCCTCCCTACCTTTCCTCAGAACACAAGCACAGCCTCCGACAGATGGGATTTATACACAGCTGTGAAAGCACTGCAGTGGAAGGTAATTTCAAGAGTCCTTTCATAGTAAATAAATGAAAAACCAAGCATACAACTCCCTTTCAACTGGCACCTTTATTTGTTATTCCCTTTAGGGGAAATAATGCTTGTGCTTCACGAGGATAGAGATGGGCAGGAAGGAGACGGCCACAGCAGACCCGAGTCCCCTCCAGAAAACAGAGTACTCTATTGATCCAATAACTGAAAGTTGATGCAAACACACCACTCGATATCTTTAAACGCAAAACTTCTGATGTGTTTGCGGGGAACACGTGCGTTGACATAGCCATGCAATCCTGTTCACATCCCAGGTTTCCCAGAAGTCCAACATATGGACAAAACAATGTTCAAATAGTTATACTGCTTACACGCAATGCTCAAACACATGCTGGGGCCATTTGCCACCCGATCAACATTACCTTTAAAGACACCCTAAGATTTGAGGCTGTGCGTCAGGAGTGACAAGAGAGCCAACAACTATGGTTGTTGGCAGCACGCACGGGTGAGGAGCATTTCCCACCTTTTTAGTAACTTTTCTTTTTCTTGCAGAACTTTTGCTATGAAGTTCTCCTAAAACTGTGACAGAATGGTAACTCTGCCAACACCATTAATCTCCCAGCTAGTGCTGCTTAAACAACTAATGGGATGGGTTCAAAGGAATCTGCTAGCTAGCTTTTAGTGTTAGGCTGTACAGGGAAACTACATCCTCCTTGCCTACACATGAAGCAGAGCGAGGGAAGGGAGCATTTTCCCTTATGTTAAATGCAACTCAAAAAAGAACTTCCAGCTGCACACTGTATTGTATTTAAAAGAGCTTTTATCAATTTCATTAGAGCTCAGTCCATTTGTTTTTACAGTAATGAGATTACTATGTGCATATATAATCACTGTGTGTTGCCTGTCTCTGAAATTTACTTTTTCACTTAGCTGTAGTTTGGGAAGATGCCTCTCTGAATACAAATTAAACCATGAGGCAGAGTGGTTTTCAACCATGCAGATATAACAAGGCTTAGGGCTACATAATTTTTCCACCACAAACATTTCATAATGACGTTTCCCATCCTACTTTACACTACATGACAATCAGGTCCTATAGCAGCTAAGTCTAATAGGTGAACCAATAGTCTTTTAAAGGGAAATAAGTGGTGTGTAGTGGGAAGAGCACTGGATTCAGACTCAAGAGAAGGATCTATTCCTGGCTTTGCCACTGACCTGCTACGTGACCTTGAGGAGGTCATGTCACATCTCTTTTTTTATCTGTAAAATAGTGACACTTTAATAATGACACTGCTTTTTTTGTGCAAGCACTTCACAGACTACTGAAACAAAATAAGAGCTGGATTAAACCAGCAGTTCCCACATTTTGAGGCTAACATAAGCCAGTGACCCAGGACAGCAAAGACATGCAAGGTGGATCAAGTATCAGTTGGGTTTGGGACCTCATCTGTAAGTGGCACAACCCCACTTGGAATCACAACTCAAAACTTGGAAAACGCCTAATTAAATGCAAGCATTTATTTATTTATTTAAAATAGTCTAAGTTATAAATGAAGAATGACACAATAAGCCCTGTAGGACAGGTATCTTGCCCCAGACTAGTTGGAATACTTAAGATTTGGAAAACTGAAAGGAAATGACCAAGTCAGCATTCTTATGACACACTTTCTTCTACAATGAATTTGAGTCAATTTCTATAAACCCCAGACAACCAACAAAAACTAGTCCTTTCGGCATCAGCAATACTACATAGATATCCCTATAGAAATAGCCAACACTTCATTCCACAAGTGCTGGAATCAAGACTGGTGACTGTGAGCAATATGGAGTTCTCATCCAGGCCAGAAGATTTTTCCAATCCACTTTACTGATCAAAACACACAGGAGAGAGAACACATCCATGGATTCATAAAGCCATACTTACAAATTTTAAGACTACAAGAATATACTACAATTATCTAGGTGCAATAGAGCCTGAACATTAATCTCTTAGGTGCTCTATATGACATGGGAAGAGGGGGCATTACTGGCAAACATCTAACTGCACTCTGGCTGAGCTAGAGGGAATTTCCAATGTGATGGGGTAGCAAAGGGAAAAAGAATCAGAATAAAGGGGGAATAATGCATTCATTCCCATGGTTAATGCTTGAGTTTCTCTACATGGCTTAGACCACAAAATTAAGGGATATTCAGCATCAAATGATAAGTAGTCAGATCAGCTTGTAACCTTTTGGAATATTTTTTTTCTAAAAAAGAAAACAACACAAAAAAAAACCTGTCAGGATGAATTGGTTAAAAAAAAACCTAAGCGAATTCTAGCAAAGTGTTAAGGATGTCATGAAAGTCACATGACCCATAGAATATTAAGGGAAGAAGACTGAGGGCAGTAGCTATCCAATGACAATAGTTATGAGCCTTTACTGTTTTTGCAGATTAAACCTATGAGTGTTCAGTACATCACAAGAGTGAAGGTTATTTTCATCAGACAGTAACCATTCCTAAAAAAATATTTGCACTTTGTCAAAGGCTGATGGATTCTGCTTAAAGGTTTGTCAGTGTTTATTACTATGCTCCATTCAACCCACCGGGCTCTTTGTTTTTAAAGATGTAAAGCCCTGGCTTCTGTTCTCATAATCTTTGAGGAGATGAAATGGCTTTAGAAAGGAGAATATGAATATTTCCTTTTCACAAAGCTATTGCCAGCTGATAAAACTACCATGAAACTCAATCTGTATTATTTCCTTCCAGCCACACAGAGCAGAAAAACTACATTTTGGTAATTGTGAATGTGGAGGAGTTAAAAAAAATACAGATTTACTTTAATTAAATTACAAGTCACTACACTTGAAAGCCAGGAAGCTTCCCTTCTTTTTTACATCCCTTTCTTCAGATCCCTCATAAAATCCCCAAACCCACAAGCAATCTATAAGTGGATATCAGAAATCAATTCTATCTACTCCTTTGCTGTCTTGTATTGGTTTTAAACTTCAAGTTCTTACACTCTTAGGAAGGGATTCCACAAGAAATTTTGGTTATATGTTTAATGGTAACATCTAATAATCACTAAAGTTCTCAGTGATTTAACTTTAAGTTAAAGTGCTATAATGTATCCTGTTGGTAGATTCCCCCTCCCCATTTCTATCGACAATGAAATTATGAAAACCTCAACAGAACTGCCAAACACTCCTAAACTCAACTGTTCAGGGAACAAGTGTTAACGCTTGTGTAACTCCACCATGAATTCTATTATTTGGAGTACTTAGTCTCAGTTCCTGGGTTAATTTTAAAAAAAAGTTTTTTAAATTGTCCACTAAAAAAACAAAATTAAAATCTCAGCTATATGGTTTTGGTTAAATGGGTGAAAATATGGCCTAGTTGTAGCTAGAAGCTCAACAACAGGAACAGTTTTTTTTAATTTGTTTAGAAAACAAAACAAAAACACCTCTTAATTGAAGATGAAGGCCCGACTTTAAATTTCTGAAAGCTTGCTGTGATACGAAACTGGGATACACAAACCACAGCCAATCCCTTTGGTTATTTCCTAGTAATCCAACATAGCCAATATTAGGTGTATTGTATATAATTTACTGCTCACTTGTGCCCCTTCATCTTTTTCAAAAACATGTTTTTGTGTTTTTAAATAAAAAATTGAAAACATCTTTGGCTAAACTGATTTGTGGTAGCTGTTTTCTCACGTTCCACCTTATTCTTAGGTCAAAGGAATTTTTCACTGAAAATTAGTCTATAGCTCTTCACTTTAGGAAAGCTAGTCATTTCTAAGCAGCTTTTCTGTTTCTACTTTGCTGCTAAAGATCAAAAATATTAAGCTCTCAGAAGCTATTACTTCTTAACCTCCTTCCTCATTTAGAATTGCATTTTATTTATAGTTTAACTCAAAATAAAATGCAGATTCATATCCACGGGCATCAGGCATATTTCTTGTGTGCATTTCAGAATGTGATCATAGTATATCTCAAACGTTCACTAGAGGGTGAGTAGTAACTGGATAAAACCCTTCAAGGAAACTTAAAGTGTTGCATGGAGGAAGCAGCAATTTGGAGAGGTTACCCTTTAAGTCATCTACAACTCAGGTTATCAGAATGATATCAGCTTCTTTTTTTATTACTATGGGTAAAAAAACAGATGTGACAGCAAATGCGTTGTGACCTGCTCTGGCCTGGGCCTCACCTGCACATCAGTGCAGATGTCACCAGATGTTGGCCCATGACTGCCCTGGGCTGTGTCAGCAGCTAGCCCAGGCTCTGATCTTGGAAAACCTCCAAGGTCACAGGACAGGTTAAGACCTGCCCAACCAGACCAAAGCAGGCTACACATCTGTTCAGGCTGGCAGACACAGCCTGAGTCAGCGACTGCCATGGTTGCTCATCGTGGCAGGAGTTCTGTGGCCCGACCCAGCACTGACTGTGTTTGCTGTGGATTCCCAAGCCAGGCTGAGTTGCCACCGTGCTGAGGTCATGTGTGTTTTTACCCTATACAACAGGTTACTCCAGCTGGCAATTTTGACTGGTTGCTATGCTAACCTCCCAAGAGTTTCTAGGGTATGTGCCTGTAATGAGCAGTCCATTGAGGATGTGATGCACATGTTGCTGGATTGTCCCTAGTAAGATCAGATCAGGGCAACGTGGATTCTCCCACTATGGAAGGGGAGGGAGTATTGGAAACAGGCACAAAAGTTGGAATATCTACTGAACTCGGGGAATGTTGAGGTTATTAAGACTGTGGCCCTGGTTGTGATGCTAATGGTGCAAGTTCGTACCGAACTGGTGCCCACGCTGGATGAACACTAGCTCCGTGCCTCCTCATTAGACGTGGACTCATTTAGAACCCTGAGGTTTTGGGTAGAGAGTTATCTGGCGGTGCTGCGGGATGATGTTAACGGGCCCATTTAGTAAAGGGCTTCTGTAATTGCCCTGGGCTAAGTATAGTTGGATACATTATGTGTACCAGGCATAACGTGACTCTGCGTTTGCCGCTGTTTTTAATTTGTTTGATAGGTGATTTGTGCATGTCTGTTTGTCTATGGCTGTATTGCTTCGGCTATGGCGAAAGCTGACGTCGAATAAAGCTTATATAATACATATAGTCATAGCCGTAACTGTATATTTTTTTGCATATAAATGATATGCATATAAAATTCTAGCTTCTATTTTGAAAGCATAAAATTAACAGATTTTTTTTCAAGAACCCAATATAATTGATGCAATATCTGCTGTTCAAAGCTGCTAAGGGGAAGCAAACCATTATTTCCATTCAAAATGATGATTAAGTGTTCAAACAATTAGACTTTTTCGGTCCAATTCTGAAAATACCTGGAGCATATGCCAGCATGGTACACAAAATGGAGGAAGGAGGCAGCAGGTTCCCCCATCCATGTATGAGGTGCAGGAGGAAGTACCCTCCTTAATTTAAGTCACCTGAGTCTTTGACAACTGCTACTGCCACATTTTATCTCAAACTGTGGCCTAGGGGTTGCAAAAATAGCTGCTGCTCCAGTCAAGGAATCTACTCAGAACAAGGGGGTGGTGCTGAGTCCATGATCAAAGTGAAGACACGGCAGCATCACTGTTGCAGGGGATCAAAATTGACTGCTGCTTGCTGCCACGTTGCTTTGATCCAGGTGATGGGACCAAATGACCAAGTGCCACGCATTGCTGAATACATCATGACCACAGCCAGTGCGAGGGAGAGGAGACCAAGTTGTGAGGCTGGGAGAAAAAAAACCACTGGGACACAGTTGAAGGTGCTGGCTTAATGCAAAGAGTGAGGCTGGTTATGAAGCTTGAGGGGGTCAAGCAGCAGGTTTTTCTCTCTCAGCCACTTCAGTTCCACCAGTTAGTTCACAGTGCACTGGGAATTTTGCTCTGTTTTCTTTAAGCCTTAAGTCTATGCTTCAGCAAGCTTCAGATCACCACAAACCCATTTAACAGGCCTGTTCTCAGATTAGCCATCATTTCATGAGTTCAGAATTGTTGCTCAAGTTTAAGTTTTAATCACCATCAGCTAAGACATTAACTTTAGTTTGGAATATTCAGCCTCTTCAACAAAGGTCACAGAGCACAAACCCCTGTATTATCCCTATCGCCCTCTGCTGAGGACAAGTTTAAAGTCACTGTCATCCTTCTTTTCAATGTGCTAAATGGACTGAATCCAGGACACTTGAAAGAAAACTGTTCATGACCTCTACCGTTGTGATCAAAAACAAGTAGCCTGACTCAAGGGTGAAGCTGATGTGCATTGGAGCCAGAGTTTTCTCAGCAGCTGCCTCAACACTATGGGATTCTTCCTCCTTTATGGAAAATGATGAATGATGCAAGAACATTGCTCTGGGTTTATTCTTTTCTTCTTCTGCAAAAGGTACTAAAACTATATGAAAAGGCAGACTATAAACATCTACCTGGAACAGAACACTGCACTTTTCTTTTAAAGCTGCTGAGAGGAGAAGAACAAAGTCTCATGGCAAGGACTCTGAAGGGATGCAGAACTAGGAGGTGCAGAGATATGGCCAACTCACTTGTGCTGAATGAAAGCTGCTATTAGAGAAGTGCCAGGATGAGATTAATGTTTTAAGACTGAAAAAAATCTACTAACAGTAGAAGGGAGCAGAGGCACCCTCCACTCCTTGTCTCTATACTTGGCATACACCTTTCTACTACTTTCAAAACTTGGGAGAAGAAAGGTTTCAGAGGTCTCAGAAATCAGAAGCAGAAAACTATTAGCTGGATCTATGTTTTAAACTAGGAAGACACTGTATGTACCAACTGAGAGCGGGAGACAACTTTGGTTTGTGGAATGGTTACTCTCGCCTTTCTGCTGCTGCAGGTATTTAACAGACAATACGTGTGTCCAAGGGTGCAATTGGTTCCCATTTGACTTTGACAGACAAGGATTGCATCCCAGTTATTTAGTGGGATATTTATCTTTACACAGGGGTTTGTAAAATTAGTGATTTAGTAATGTTTTGCATTCAAACTGAATTATTATTTAAAATATAAAATATTTTTTTAAAATAAAAAAATCAGCCTACTTCCTTTAAACTCTCGAGGTTTAATAAAGAGCCGTTATTCTCCAGAATTCTGCTATCCAAAGTTCTAGAAAAGAAAGACGCTTTGCACCCACCCAACAGAGAAGTGTTATTGTTAAGATCACTTCACTGGCTAGGGATGCAGTTTGTGGACTATAAATCGAGGTAACAAGGATATCTGTTAAATAGTCTTGCAGCTGGAACTGTATTCAACATAATTCAATATTCATCCCAAATTAAACCGAAACAAGGATCATTTCATCTAGATTGACAAGTCTGTACATTAAACTTCCCTTGAATGAAAAGGGCCTAATTCGCTACGCCTATTTAGCACGCTGTCAGTGTTCCAATTATGATTACAAATTCTGACACTTATTTTCACATTTTCAAGTCAAGTCCAAATTTCATGCAACTTTGCGATTAAATATAAACTGCTGTGCTAGTCATTCAAACTGTCTGATGAGTAGTAAAGACAGAGATACTCTTCCACTATCTTCACATCAATTGGTTTTAAGGTTCCCAAGCACACCCAGGTGAACTGGAACTATTTCCTATAGTTGCCTTGTTTCTGTGCCCCACTCACCCCAAGCATCAACACACTATATAATTTGTATACACTGCTGCCATCTCTTGTGTTTCAATACCTGGCAGGATCTTCAAAACCACTTACCTTCAACCCTCTTCTCAACGACACACAAGCGGACATGATTCTCATTGACTCCCTAGCCAGAGAAGCCTGCTTCCTTTTAGCAAAGATTTAAGCCTTACTATTCCTAGAATTCTGAAGAGTTGTGTTTACTGAAAGGAGACTATTCAGGTTTATTAATAACCAGCTGGTCATATTCTTCTGGGGTTTCTCTCTTGCCAAATGAAAAAATAAAGATCTTTTCTGTGCCTCATTAACCACCTATCCACTTGGTCCAAGCATAAACACTTCCAAGTGCCTAATAAAGACATACACCAGCATTAACTGTTTACTAAAAAAGTCCAGTTTGTCATCTGGAAGAAAAGGACACTAATGGGAGATTAAGTAAACAAGTAAGATTTCTGCTGTGAAAGATCGTATCAAGCACATTGAGCACTATGTTCTCTCATTTTTTAAATTCAAACTGCAGTGGTACAGAGTATCATCAATCCCATTAAGAGAGGAAGTAAACTAAAAGGGGTTTAAGTTTAAACTTCACTATGCACTTAAAATTTAAAAGACATCAGGAATGTAGTATTTTACCAGGAGAAATGAGTTTAAAAATAGGGGAAGAAAGACAGATTACAATACTGTCCCTAGAGTCCTCTAAACCTGGTAAGAAATCCTCCTGAATTGAATTTACAACCTCTAGAATTTAGAGCAGCAAACATATGGCATGGATTTTGTCTTACCGTCCTCCTTCATATATATAGCAAATAGAAACACGGTAGGGACTGCGGTACAAGTACATGAGATGCCAGCAGGATAGAGGTTTAAAGGAGTAAAATGTGTGATAAAATGAAGTCCAAACAAACTGACCATAGCACGCACAGACAGAATGCATCCATGGATTCATAAGGCCATAATTACAAACTTACTTGTAAGACTGCCAGAACATACTGCAGTCTTCCAGGTGCAGTAGAGCCTGAATCTAAATCTCTTGGGTGCTCTATATGACCAGGGAAAGAGGGGGCATTTCTGGCAAACATCTAACTGCACCCTGGCTGAGCTAGGGGGAATTTCCAATGTAATGCGCCAGGAAAGGAGAAGAGAGTCAGAATAAGGGGGAGGAGGGAAGCAATAGGAGGATGGGGAGAGGGAGAGAAGCATTAAGGCTTGTGTGGTGGGAAGAGGGGCCTCAACTACTTCAATGGAGAAGTAGGAGGGGTGATGGCTTAAGAAGTATGAGAACCACAGATACAGAAGAAACCTGAAAGTTATGCATTTAAATCCCCTCAGTCTATCTTGTAATGAAGGACCATTATCCAAGTAGCTGTGCAGTACTTGTTTTTTGCATGGAAAAAATGCAATTACATTAAAAATAATAAGGTAAACCAATAAAGAGGGAAGGAGACAGTCCATTCAGGTCTGGACTTTACAACAATATGAGGAACCACTGAAATTAATTTTCATGCATGAGAAAAAGCAGGTGGTTTTGGAAGCTGACTTGGACCACTTTCACATGTTACCCGGGAGGCAGGCAAACTTCCATAAGAACAATCGTGGTTCTCTTCACACGGCAATTAATGCTTATGGGAGCGTGCTATTCCGTTTTTATCCTGCAAGAACATTCATTGTTGTAAATGCTACATTTGGAGACACAGTCATGCACGAGCATTCTCACAGGATAAAAGTGGAATTGTGTGTTACCACGTGTGCTAATTGTCACGAGAACAGAGCCGCAATTGCTCTGACGGACGTTTCCCTGACTCCCCGGTAACGTATGAAAATGGCCTTTGTCTTATTTCATAAAGGTTTAACACAGGGTCACAAATTTTAAGTGGAAGGGAGGTTTCTCTCTATTAGCAGATGAATGATTGAATGTATAATACAGGTAAACTCATGGTTCATTTCTATGTATTAGCACTAGGGACTTCCTTGAAAATTTAAATGTATACCATATATGAGATTATCTTCACTGGCAATAGAACCCTTATTTTGTTGTAACTGAAAGGAATTAGAGAAGATAGTCTCTTTTCCCAATTTTACTTTTTAAGCTGGGGTGGGCAACTCGCAAACCATCGATCATATCTGACTCAGCATCTAATCTCTAGAGTGCTTTGCAGGTCAAGGCACAGTAGGAATGTGAGTTAAACAGGGTGGGGCTCACCACCCCATGCTTGAAGCACTTGACAGCATTATGGTTATTTCTTAATTTTGTTGATTATATGGACGAAGCATGGTGTAGAGCATTGTTGCTCTGTTTGTCTCCTTCATACATTAGGACAGACAGTTAAGATACCTTTTATTAAACAACCTTCTACTGGAAGGAGTATGAAAGCTTTCATGCTTCAGAGAACCCTTTCAGTCTGTTGTGTGAAGATGGAAATTTTGCACACGTTCAACCAAAAGCAGTTGGTCCAATAACAGGTGCCATCTTAAAGGCTTTCTCCTCTTCTTATCCTCTTTGTTATGAAGTTCTTGGAGAGTACATCTGTTAACAGCTATTAGCCAAGTAGGTTTAGGGGACAGAACATCTTACTGTCAGGAGCTGGCAGTGAACAACAGGGAATGGATTGACCACTGTGACCGGTTGGGTAATTCTCCCAAGCAACAGAGATTGATTGGCCACTGTCAGAGACATGATGCGGGGCTCGACAGACCATTGGTCTGACCCAGTATGTTCTCTTTCTTACTTGAAGGTTCACACACTCTTTCCCAGGCATGTTCACCTGAACAGCACCAATGGGGCTTAACAGGTCTACGCTGTTGTATTAAGTTCCCATGATTTTGAGACTTAATATAATCTCACAATCCCATGCAAGGTTTATGAAATGGGAACCTCAACCCAATCTGTAGATGTGGCAACCTTATGCAGAGTCCTCACCCACAGTTTGGGAACCTCTGAGCTAACTCAAATCAAACAGGATTTTGCAAGGGAGAGGAAGGAGATTGCATTAAAAACCTTACTTGTTAAGTAGCCAGCTCTAAGAATCATTTTTAAGAAAAGAGTCCTTGCTTGTGTTACTACCACCAGAGATTACAACTGAAATGTTGTAATCAATGTTTTGGTGTTTACATGTTTTCTTAAGTTTGACAGTAAACCAGACTAACTAGTTTTGCCTTGTGGTTCTCAAGTACTAAAAATAAAAGACACTATCACCTTACCTTCTTTGACTTTAAATCTTTCCTGATCATATCTGTTGTAGGCAGCTGGAATAGGTTGCTTGGTCCTTAAAGTGGGATCCTGAAACATAAAACCCAGAAGTTTTGCAGCCAACTTGTTTGTTACTGAAACTGCGTATTATCTGTAAGCTGATGTTATAGATTGGCATAATTACTTAGTTGATATTTCCAAACAGATTTAAAGTTATTTTACATCAGTTATGTTTTATATGAACACCTGGTTTGTTACAAGCTTATGCTGATACTAGGTTTGAAAGAAATTCTAGATGACAGGGATAGCAGCAGCAAGTCATATTAGCTAGTAAAATGAATGAAACCACTAATTATCAATCCCATTTATTTGCCAATATCTTGGGGCGTGGAAATGAACTGCCATCTAACAACATATAGCTGGTTCTTCACACACACAAACATGCGACTCCACAACAAATCTGATTAAGCTAAAGAGCTGCTAAATGTGCAAAATAAGAACAAATTGCAGAAAGTCATATTCTAATGCACTCTGAAAATGCTGCCAACTTAATGGTGCACTAAATTTCAATTCATGCATCTTTTTCATGGGTGACTTACTCACACAGTTGCAATCATTCAGAATAGAATGTCTAAATAGTCTTGCACACAATGTAAGCAAGCATTTACGTACTGAAATTCATCTTGCCATTTCAACCAGGTACATTAGTTAGCATGAACGTAACTCAGGGTTATCAAAAAAATAAACCGAAGATTTACTGGCATTTTTAGCAGGTTGCCATTAGGAGTTGTGGAATATAATTTATTAGCTTCAATAAAACTCAAGAATAAACACCAAGATTCAAAATTTATGTTCTAATACCAAGATAGACTTGAACAATAAAAATTTAAATCTGTCTTCTTGACTTAACACAGGCATAAGAACCAGCTCAAGCTGTTCCTACTTATGAGTCACATTTCAGATTCTAAAACATTTGCCACAGTAGCTGTCAAAAAGTTAGCAAGCATTTTGGTGATAACTTTGCCTTCCAAGTAGCTGCAGAATGCTTGATAAAATTGTTGGCGCTTAACAGCTTAGTGTTTAACCCAATTTGTTCTTTACTGACTGTCCTCAATGCCACCAAAATATCACTATACAAAAACCTACAGCAAAGGATGTCAAAAAGACAATGTTTTGCATGGAAAGCTACTGGAATCTTTTAATAATAAACAAAATGAAGGGTGAAGAATGCCTGCAATTATCTCAAGCAATTATGGCGCTTCCCCTAGCACCTGCATAATGAAAAAATGTTCTTACCACTGGTGCAGTATTTGGTGCAGGCCTTTGTTCAGGTGCACGACCTTCTTCTCTGGCTTTTACTGATTGAAGAATTGCAAAAATATTCTTGGCAAAGTTCTGGAACGCAAGAAACAGACATTTACAAATTACATCTATGACCTATGCTTTGCTTAACACGACAACAATGTCGACACCACAGAGTTTTAGTGAACCCATTGTCTTCAAGGCATTTTTTTAAAAAAACAATGGTCTCCTTTCTTGCCTAAGCAGGCATGTGGATGCAGCACAGCTGTTAAGCTCCATCCAAAAGCTATCGTGTCTACTTTGTGAGGCACCAGAGAGGTGTCAGTAGTCAATATGCTCTGGTGTTCTGCACCCACTATGACAGTTCCTACTGGATGATGCAGGTAGGAACAGGAAGATATCTAGGCAAACTAATACAACTTTGACTGCTCTCTCATATCAAAGAGCATGGCCACTCGCCTTAACATTTGCAGGCTAAAGAGTTTACTGTACCCACTGTTGCTCCTATACTCCTAGGCAATAGAACCCTCCTCAGGCTAGACATCTAGGGCCAGCCCAAACTACACTGGTGTGTCTGGATGCCCCCAAAGTAAAAGGAAGGCAGACACAGCAGAGCATTTTTGCAAGTGAAATATTTTTCCTCTAATGCAGAATCTGGGCCTATGTCTAAAACTTTTTTTTTTTTTTTTTTAAAAAGGTTTACACTTTTCAATTAAATGGCTTGACAGAAAGGGGAGAGATTTAGATTATTCCTTATACAAAGGAGAAGTTATATATTTCATTCAGAAGTAGCACCCAGCTATTACAACAATGGACACTAAGAAATCTTTGAAATAAGTAGTTTGTACACTACACTTGAAGGCAAGAAGGAGAGTATTTAAAAATCATATCCATAATCCTTCAAAGCAATCTAAACAGAAATTTTCAAACAGAGATCTAATCCAAGAATTCTGCTTTATGGATGTTGCATATCACCAGCATACAGTACTGAGCAGATTTCCTACTATGTTCAACCTATGTCTAAAGTTTTGGGAATGAGGTAACATTGCTAAGACTATTTTCTATATTTCAAAGGAGATTTATATAAATGTTCATTTCTCTCTATTTTGAGACATATACTCAGTGCTGCACATCAACACCCAAGATTCACTTGAAGTTAATGACATATGTACATAACAGATGCCCATTACTTATCATTCTTAATGGCTACAACCGTAAAGGAACTCCATTTATTAATACAAAACAGTTCTCCTCTATTCACTGCAGAAACATCAAGGCATAAACCAAAAGCAAATAGCTACGTAGTCTCTCCAGTGTATTATAGATCATTTATGCGGAGTCAGTTAATTTACCTTCAATTATAAATTTAGTTTGTTCATAAGTGTCAGCCGCTTTTTATAGCTATAAAGATACAAGAAATTAGACTGTGCTTACTAGAATTCCCCCCAGCAACATGTAGTCTTAGGTCAAGATATTTTGTTAAAAACTGGATGTCTTATTCAAGAGAGAGCAATAAATAAAAAGCTTGAGAGTTGCATCAAACTACTGTGAGCAGTTGAAGAAGAAAAGGACACCTTTTCTGGTTTTAGTTGTTTTAAGAGACACCAATGAATATATCCTAAGTAAAGTCCAATGCTTTCTCTCTAGAAAGCTGTTCACGAGTGAAGGATTTTCTTAAACTAAAAATGAGGTTTTGAATGAGCACCTCTAACAAAACTTTCTACAGAACTGCATTTGAAGTCTTTTTGAACTCAGAAATCTTAAAGACTTAGTTAAGAGCATGGTAGCATGTGGATTTTATAGAAAGGTGTTTTGTTTTTGTTTTTTAAAAAAAAGACACTCAAGGTTGGTATTCCAATTTACTCTCACCAAAAAAAAAAAAAAAAAAATTATTCCAACCAAAACTCCTGAGTAGGACTTCTAAAAATAGAACACTGCAAATTTTTGCCTGAGACATCCCACAGAGAAAAATATAATTCCTTGACGACAGACAGAACAAAAAAATCCAAAGTAAATCCGAAACCAGTCAGGATGGTGGGCCCATCTTCAGTACGTCGGCTACTCCACTTGGGCTCCTAACTGTTAAACTGAGAGCATACAATTTAGTCTGAAAAAATGGGTGGCCAAATTTGCAGATAACACAAAATTATTCAAGAAGTCACAAGAAGACTGAGGATCCTGCATGCCTGAGGATAAAATGGAAGCCAATATTCAAATGTGGAGAAGTGCAAAGGGATTAACAAATGAAATATTGGTTTCTAAATTGGGTGCTACCACTTAGGAAAACATTTTGAAGTCATGAAAACATCAGCTTACAGTACAGCAGTAGCCAAAAAGGCAAACAATGTTGGGAATTATGAAATTGACAGAAAATAAAACACAGATCATAATGCATGTGGTGCAACCACAACTTGAATATTGTGTTTAGAACAGGCATTCTGTGCAATACATGAGTTCATAAGAAAAGAAAGCTATTAGGTCTTGATGTAACACTGGTCTTAACCTCTGTTCTTTTACTCGAGAGATCACACAGCAGATTACAAATGGTAAGGTGTCATGATCCATGTGCATATAGTGTCTCAATGAAGGCTAGAAGGGGCCCTTTAAGAGAAACAGCTACATTTTCTTCTAATTGTATCATTTATTATGCTATGATTAGGTGGTCTTTGGGGGGAGATAACTTAAAGAAATAAAAAGACAAAACATGAAAGAGCCACCACATTTTCAGACCAACCACATTTAAAGACCGACCATCAAAGATGCAGCTAAGACACTAGAAACAGCAGGACATTTCTGGACTTCCCCTTGGGGTAAATTTGGTACATTTACAGTCAAGTCCCCAGTGGGTTTCTGGAGAAGACTTAAAACTTCTCCTGACAGATATACAACATAATACACCCTCAGATTGCACCCCAAAGGATCAAACCAAGATCCTCCTCAAAATCTTCAGACTAGTCCTGCATATTTATTTATTTATTTATTTATTTTATTTTCACATATTTCTAACCCACCCATCCTGCCACAGGCAGCTTTGGGAGGCGCACATTAAATATTAAAAGCATTAAAAACAACTGTAAAATAAACAACAAAAGGAGGAATAAAAATCCCTAACCACACCCCTAACGATTCCCCCCGCCCCCAAAAGCCAGGCAGAACAGCCATGTCTTACAACAGCGTCGAAACGAGGGGAGATCCAGGGCCATATTATGGTCTGATCAGGAGAGGCAAGAATCAAGTTTTTCTGAGGCATGACAGATTGCAAGAAAAAAATCATTAAGGCCAGCCCTGTTTGCTAAAATGTTCTAACCTGAGGCTGCTTCCTTAGTGGCCAGTGTGGCTTCTGGACTGATTTCATTTGCCTGGCTGTGCAGAGAGGATTTTGATGGAACAGGGTGGAAAGAGAATATTACCTGCACCACCTACGCTTAAGGGTACCCTTTGGTAAACTTTGTCATGACATCACTGCTTGCCTTCCTGAATTAAACTTCCTTGCAAAAGGCCACCACAAAGGAGTTGCCTTTTAGTTCATGCTGCATCTTCAGGAGCTACTTAGAACTTATTCAAAAATGGAGCAGGAGGTATACACAAGCCTGAGCAAGGGTCCTGTGTAGCTGAAATGCTTGCATTCTCTCATCAACAGTAGTTGGTCCAATAAACGTTATCATCTGAACTTGATTCCAAATGTAAGAGATGGAGACAAACACAGCAACAGCACCCTTTCTCTAACTAAGCAGAAAATTACCAGATTATAGGTTAAGTAAGAGGCCTTAGCTCTGTTTTCATGAAGCTCTTGCTCATAATAATCTGTAGACACCAACAGGGAATACGATAAACAGATTTTTTTTTTTTCTGGCACTGTGGCAATAGGTGGAACACTGGTTTTTAGTTAAGAGCAACACTGACCTTTTTGGACAAATTGGAGACTGGGGAAAGAAGCCCGAACTCCTTCAGTTTATGTAGACACTTCTGGCACCAATCCAAACCCACATGAAGTGGAGAGATGTCCCCAAGTCACTACTGTTACATTATTCATCACAGCAGGGGCAGCTGGTGGGTTTTGAGGTTGGAGGGACACTGGGGCAGTAAGGCCGGCAGGCCTAGGGGTGGAGCCTAGCCTAGGGGCGGAGCCAGGGATACAGTAGGCGGAGCCAGGGCATAACCCAGTCAGCAGCAAGGAGTTCCCAGGGTTAACATTGGATGGACATTACATTACTTAATCCAGCAATTTCAGTTAGGCAGGTTATATTCACCTCCTCTGCCAGGTTTTAAAGCAGGCAGATCACCAGACTAACAGTTACATCTCACGATTTCAAAACCTCAATTGAATCACGGGGCATTAAATACTAATTCTCCCTCACCTTCTGCTGCATGTGTGTTGGGGGGGG
>QEPC01000266.1:159096-188403 GCA_003113815.1 Sphenodon punctatus | reverse complement strand
GGGGGGGGGGGGGGGGGGGGGGGGGAAGAGCGGATTCCCAGTTAACCCCCGCGCCCGCTTGTGCTGCGCCCCAATGTCTCTTTTGGACGCGCACTAAGGATTCTCCTCGTTCCTTCTTTCTTTTCTTCTTTTTTTTTTTTTTTTTAATTTCTTTGTAACGTTCCTCTTCTTCTTCTAGGTTTAGAACGGCGAAGCCGAGAATACGTCCTATCGGCCGAAGATAAGACTGGTGACTCAGGGCAGCTCCACGCATGCGCAGGACTAATTTCTTCTTCTGCCTCCTGTTGGCCATACGCAGAGCTACCCATGCTGAGCACTGACAGGGGGCAGAAGGAGAACGAAAAGTCCTTGTATTCTTTAAAAGGGTCTATTTTATACTATTATGTAATGAAAACTTAGAAATACAGAGTACAAAAGATACCTCAGTGATGTCCAAACTGTAGCTTGGCCGCCCCTGGGCTCTTGGACAGGGCCTGTCTCAGACTCCACATTGCCTTAACGGTCTTGTGCCTTCATTAACCCAAATCTGATCGTTGATTCGTGGCTGCTCCTCAGAATCTGAGCAGCCACAAAGCAATGGCTCCACCAGCTAATCATGAAGCACAAGCGATGTGTATGCATGTGCATGCTTAAGCGTCTTGTGGCTCTTGACCATATGAAAATTTCAGGGGTTGGAAACTTTGGGGTTCTGCTTCTTGGGGTTGGGAAATTTAGCCAACCCCGAAATATCAAATTCCCAATAGCTCCCACTGCAGTATCACCTGACATAAAAGCAGTCGGACTAAGAACCTGTCTGACCACTAGTAAAGACATGCCCTTTCAGTAACATTACAGGAAGTCAAAGTACTCCAAACTTCCTTTTGAAGCTAGAGGGTAAAACCTTCCAAAGTGTGTGCTTTGGAAAACAGCCCCTTTAGAGATTAGGGTCTCATACTAAAATGAGCACACGTGTTTCTTTGAACCACACGTGTATAGGTAGCTAATTATGAGATTTTTAAAAATAAAACTTTTCCAAACATGAACATTAGGTGCGAATAACAGATTCCAGAAGACCACTTCACCAGGACACACAGGCTCTTACAAAACTAACTGGTAAAATGGATTGATGGCACAAACGCCTCTATCTAGGGTTGCCTGATGACCTTTATTTTAAGGGAATGTGCTTTATTTCAGAACCCTACAACTGCTTATTGTCCCTTACTTTTGAATTTTTGATCTAGAAACTCTACCTGAAGTACACAACTGCACTGCAGAAAAAAGCTCACTTGGACAAGGGGAATAAATGTTTCCCTATAGAAACAAAGGCTATATCTTGATTTGAGGGGTGCACATTGACACACCTCTGTGTAAAATTAAATTTTAAAATTACACTTAGAACACCACTGATATACACTATATCACTATTTCATATTTGACTCTAAGTTGACCTCTTTTTGGAATAACCTGCCTAGATTCAAAGCGGGGTGGGGTTTGCTCTTCAACAATCTGAACTCTTTCAATTTTTTTTTTTAAAGGTTTAGCAGAACTAGAGCAAGCAGTGATCCATGTGCTTTTTATCCTCTCACCACACACTTTAAATTTCTTTCTTCAGCAACAAGAGTCCAACATATCACCAGTATCAACCCAAGATATGCAGATCTCCATAACCAGCATCCTTCCCTTGGGGTTCCTCAAGTGAAGAAACACGTGAACAGATTACTCACTGCTGTAAGTATTCTAGAAGTGCTTAAATTGCTGTACCACCAAAGGGAATCGTACTGTCTAAGGAAGCAGACCTTGCGTTTGGAGTCAGACAAATCTCGTTTGTTCACATACTGCTATAATACGAAGAAATGTTCTCTCTAGGACTGCTGGACCTATATTTCACACAGAACCAGGTAGAAATGGTCTGCTCAACCCCAATGAAAGCATAATTATCAATAACTACCCCGTGAGTGAAATGAGACTTACCTGATCTGATCTGTCTGCACAATACCTTCTTTATGCCCCTCCAACCGAGCTGCCAGCCGCTCCTTGTCAAGACGCACACACTCTTCATCCTAGTAGCAAGATCAATGATTCTTTATAAATCAATCTATATTCCAATTAATAAAAGGCCATCCAGTTAAACCACTTCACAGAAACCACACCACCATTGGTGAACCTAGAAATTCCTTCCTACTCTTGAAGGTTTTTGTAGATCCTTCTGCATGGATGATAGTCTGAAAATTCAATCTTGAGAGATACTGACTGGTCTTCACAAATAGCAGCTCTTTACAATCAAGTTTAGTTAATCCTCTCTGATGTACACAGAAGATCACTGAAGTGTTACAAAACCACAGCTCCACTGGACAATCCATAGCATAAGTTGTGGAATTTTAGTCCTTCATCTGCAAATGCCGATTTGCCATTCAGGAGAGGAGTTTTTGCAAAGAGTTTAAGCTCCTTGTNAGTGGCATCCACTTCTGCATCAACAAAACTTCGCTGTTTAAGAGCAGTTATGTCATCATCCAGATCTGTCTTGATAGTAGATCGTTTCTTTGCCATGATCTTGGCTTTGATAGCAGCAATTTTTTCCACAGACATGGCTTCAGACAAGGATCTGAAAAGATCAGATCACAAGACAGTACAAGTATGATCACATCAACTCTGCATTTTAAAAGTTTATGATCAACTTCAAGTTCTACCTAACCCCATTAGATAATTTGAAAAGTAGCTATCCAGGTTCATATTAAGATGTTCATATGATCAAAACACCATAAATAATGGTGGGAAACCATTGCAAACACAGGTCCCTGAGCATGAATAATATTCAGAGACGGAGCCTGGCCGACACTTGTGAAATTTACAACTTTTTCTGTAGCCTCTACGTTTGTTCCCCTTACCATAAAAAAGGGCAGGTCCACTTCCTAGTCCATTCAGTCCCTGACGACAGTTTACATTGCTAGAGGGGGCATGATTTAGCTTTTCATTTTACTTTAGAGTGCAACATTAAAGTTTGATCCTCAGTACAACTGCTGGGGAAGGGAATACTCTGGCCTATTTATGAAAATAAGCTACTTAGAAAGGAACCTTTCTGTTCCATTTCTGAAGGGCTTAAATGGACACACACTTTAATTAGTGTTGAAAAACAAAAATTGGTCACCTACCTCGGTGAATTTTTTTCTCTTCGTTTCACCTGTCAGTGCTCCGCACGGGTAGCTCTACGTATGGCCGACAGGAGGCAGAAGAAGAAATTAGTCCTGCGCATGTGTGGAGCTGCCCTGAGTCACCAGTCGATAACCAAGCCAAGAGTCGACTTGTGCACCCTGCAATACTATGTACAATCATTAGAGTATGTCCCGTCCCTTGGGCATAGTGGGCTAACTGAACTGTTAACTTCCTAACTACATAACTAGGTAATGGACTAAATTATAACTGTTAATCCCTACAGGCTCACTCCCTTAAATAATGCTGTTTGGCAGGGAGGGCCGGAGCACCGACAGGTGGAACGAAGAGAAACAAATTCACCGAGGTAGGTGACCAATTTTTGTTTCTCCTTCTGCCCCGTCAGTGCTCCACACGGGATATACCCGAGCTCAAATTATGGGTGGGAACAAACAGCCCCAGGAACGTCCAGGATCGTCTGTAAGACCCTCCTGCCAAAGGCCACATCCGCGGACTTGTAGAAATCCAACTTATAATGCTTAACGAAAGTATGCAGGGAGGACCAAGTTGCCGCCCTGCAAATTTCGTCATAGGACGCCCTTGCCTTAAAANTTGGGAGTATCCAGTACCGCTTGAAGCACCCTTCTACCAAACACGGCCTCCGCAGATTTGAACACATCTAACTTGTAGTGCTTTACAAATGTGTGTAAAGAAGACCATGTGGCTGCCTTGCAAATTTCTTCGTATGAAGCCCTGGCCTTAAACACGTATGAGGTAGCTGCACTCCTTACCGAGTGAGCCCAGATCTGTAATGGGATCTGTAAAGGACGCAGCCGCCATTGCAAGGGCCTGAGATGGAATCGGCCCCGTGTTACCTGCCGCGTGCACGATACCAACAGCCCCAGCAACTGCGCCATGGTCTTCAGCCTCATTCGTCTTTGGTGTCTCTGAGCTTGAATTAAGGTGTGGACTTCCTTCCGCCTGGATGGAGAAACTAAGGCGATGTCTGAGGTAGTATCGAGGATTACTCCCAGATGTTCCAGCCTGTGGGTCGGGGTCAGATGACTTTTGTCACTGTTGACTAGGAACCCGTGCAGCTCTAGATACTGCACCGTCCTGCGTAAATCCGATAGGATCTGTGTCTGGGATTGGGCTCTGATGAGGATATCGTCCAGATATGGGTACAGGTGTATCCCTTCCTTTCTGAGGTTCGCTATTATAGGGATTAGAATCTTTGTAAATGTCCAGGGAGCTGAGGATAGACCGAATGGCAATGCCCGGAACCGCCAGTGAAAGTCTTGGTAGCAGAATCGGAGCGACTACCTGCGGGGCGGCCAGATTGGGACGTGCAGGTACGCCTCCTTTAGGTCCAGTGAGACCAACCAGTCGTCCTTTCTCAGACTCTGGCCGATGGATGCAACTGTCTCCATTCTGAATCTGTGCCTTCTTACATATTTGTTTAGAGCTTTTAAATCTAAAACTGCTCTCCAGTCCCGACCTTTTTGGTACCAGAAACATGATGGAATAAAGGCCTAAGCTGGACTGCTCTGGTGGGACTTCCTCTATGGCTTTGATTGCTCAGAGCCTTAAGATCTCTCCTAGCATGGCCTGATGTTTCTGTGGGTCTTTTGAGACGGGGGAGGGGTGGAATCTGTTGCTGGGCTGTTTTTTTAGCTCTATGGAATAGCCCTGGCTTATGGCTGTCAGGATCCACGAGTCTGAGACTGACTGCTCCCAAGCTGCTGAGTAACGCTGTAGCCTGCCCCCCCACACACACACACACACNTGATGTGCATAAATTTGCCCGATTCGCCTCCATGAGAAACTTCGGGAGGCAAATGAGGCATGGTTTTTCTCAGGTGGGAAAACAAAGCCATGCAGCTTTGGTGGCAATCAAATGGGGTATGCAAAGCCCGTAAATCCAGCTTTCCATTCCCCAGGTGACCACCACCAAAGCCGCACCTCTTTGTTTTCCCACGTCACAAAAGCTGTGCCTGATTTGCCTCTCGCAGTTTCTTGTGGAGGCACATCGAGTGCGTTTATGTACATGAGGAAGTGCCTTAAGTTAGCTAGTGATAAATGTGAACATTTATCACTAGCCCCTGTACAAGCCCCTGATCTGAAAAGTTTAATTCAACACAACTATTACTGCAGATAAACATTAACTTGAGAAGTACACAGGCATCTCTTCCCTACACACTATTCCAGTCACATTAACTAGGGCCTAGCAGCCTCCTTCTGTTCTAGTCTTGGTTGAGAGTGGGCAAGACTTCTCATTACATGTAAAAGTGTATGTTGGGCAAGGTCTTCTGAATTACAGTGTTAATGTGGAGCACTGTGAGACAGCCAATGGGATGCCAACACTGCTGCCAAGATAGCCAATGGGATGCCTGAACTCTGAGCTGCCAGTATATGTTCCAGGGCCCTATGTCCTGTCGGAGCTACCAACAGTGCTTAATGACATGTTGCCCCAAACCTCCTACTGCATGCGGGGAGAAAGAATCAGTCACAGCCCCCCCGAGAGAGGTCTGTGTGGAATTTAAGCAGTGTCCAAAACTGATGGAATGGCATACCTTGAAATGCCCCTGCATTCACAAAATTTGCACACATTACAAAATTTAGTTGATTTACATAATTCTGTTCGCAGGATGTGTTTTTTCTGCTCACAGAATTTAGGTTTCCTGAAAGCGTAATTTAGGAATAGGGAAATGTAGGATATACATGGAGCAAAGGTGACAAGACTGGAGTTACTTTGGAGCAACTACCTCCAATCTCCATTTGCATTAGTAGAGGGCACCAGGGGTTCAAAATCTCCCTCCCATGGGACTTGCAGGAGCTTCCAGCAGCAAAAGCTGGAACAACAAGCAGGAGGAGGCAGTGACACTGTATGAAGGGCACTGTATGATGGAAGGAGGAACTACTGAGGTTTGCTGGAATGGCAAGGGACTGTACAGTGGGATATAAACAGAGGAATTCCCCAGAACCACTTACACACAAGCATGATCCACAGAGTAAGAGCCTCGAAGCCCACTTTTTTGTTTTTGTTTTTGGAGAGTTAAGTGCCTTCACCCATCTTAACCTACTTTAACTCCAATGCTTCTGTAAACACAGAAAAAGTTGAGTAAAGAAGTACTTACTTCTCATAAAATGCTCATCAACACATCCCCAAACTTCAACATAGTTTCAGAGCACAATTAACACAAAGCTCAACCTACCCAAATTGAAACTATATCCAGACACAAAAAGGTACCACAAACTAGTTGGCTAATTTATCTGAATTACACCACCAGATAAATTTCATGAGAAATTCAAATGGGTCACAAAAGTTGCTTATTACCTCTATTCTTGGTTTCTTTGCTTCTGCCAATATTTCTTCTGCTGCTCTTTTAGCTACAAGAAAGATAAGAAATTAAAACGATAGGAATACTCCTTTATCAAACAACCTTTGATAAAATATATACTGAAATTATACGTTAAAATGTACCTTGAGTAGATCGTTGAAGACCTATTTCTAGTGGTGCACTTCTGTCTATGCTCGACGATGTTGCTAAGGGTCAAACACAAAGTTTCATGTAAGTGTTCAAAGACAGGACCACGGGAGGCAGCAAGAATCACAAAGGTAACGAACTATGAGAATAGAATCACATATATTTACGTTAAGTTTGTAAAGGGAAAGTTACTTTGTAAAGGGAGAGCTACCAGAGACATGATGCCTTGGAGGTGATTTAGCGACTGCAGGCCAAGGCCAGAGCCTACTCTGCAGTTCACTGGGCTCAGAAAAATCCAAGACCAGAGCTCAGCCCTCAGACAGAGAGCATGCAGTACACCATGCCTACTGAATAGGATGGACAGCTGATCACAGAACTGGGAAAACAAGGACCGCTGTGTATTCTTTGCTCTGCAAATAAAGGATTTATTTTATTTTTATTCCTTTAAATTTTTATCCCGCCCTTCCCTTGAAAAGCTCAGGGCAGTTTACAAAATAGAAAATATAAACACATATATTTTATTATTTCAAACTTTTATATATTATATAAACATAAAAGATTAAAATATAAACAACCCCCACACAAGCAATCCCCCACAAACTCACCCAATACCACCTCCCTAGTCCCCACATCCAACCACCCTCTCAAATCCCTACCCAAAAATCCACCCACGAACCCCTCATGGCCTATCCCTGTCCACCAAATGCCTTTTTCAAACAAAAGAAGTCTTACACCGCCTTCGGAAGATGCTCAGGCTCAGGCTCAAACGAACTCTCCAGGAGAAGGGAGTTCCACAATAACAGGGCAGCAACCAAGAACACCTCCTGGCAAGCCCTTCTCATACAAACAAGACTAATGAATGGTACCCACAGGAAGGCGCTCCCAGTCAACCGCAGGGGGGCATGAAAGGACAGGTGGTCTTTCAGATACGTGGGGCCCTAACCACACCTTGAATCGCACCCTGAAAGCTATAAGGAGCCAGTGCAGACAGCAGAGCACCAATGTGATGTGTTCTGGCCGTTTCACCTCGAAAAAAAGGCAAGCTGCCACATTCTGCACCAGCTGCAGCTTCCTGACAGTCATCAAGGGCAGTCCCATGTAGAGCATGTTTCAGTAACCTAGCCTCAAGGTGATGAAAGCATGGAAGACAGTGGCCAGATACGAATTAGAAAGAAAAGGCCACAGCCTCCTCACTAGATGGAGTTGGTGAAAAGTGCACGTGGCCACTGTTGTAACCTGACAATTCAGGCACAGCAAGTGGTCCAGAAGCACTCTAAGGCTGCAAACATGAGTGACCAAGGCAAAGGCAAGAAAGCAAACTGCCAAGCTGGCATCTGAACATGTTACCATGTAGTATATGCAAGTAAACTATTACGCACTCATACGCCAGAACTGGGGAGTATTCCTGAACAGAACTTGGGGATCCTCAGTCTTTGAGAAGCACAAACATTGAGCATTCTTAACCATCACAAATCTCATTTGTTCACATACTGCTATAATACAAATCAATGTTCTCTCTAGGACTGCTGGACCTATATTTCACACAGAACCAAGTAGAAATAGTCTGCTCAACTTCCAAAGATAAGAGGGGTCTATGGCAACAGTTCCTCGTGACACACAAAGAGATAAGTGAATAAAGCCAAGAACAAAGAGATAGAAGAAAAGCCTTTGCTCCCAATTGGACTGGGCTAATAACTTCAGAAATATAATCAGGGTGATAGGCCTACTATTCACACAAGAACATAGGGCAATCAAATGTGCTAGCTTAATTACAGGAAAAATTGTACTCACATGTTTCACCATTTAGGTACGCAAGTAGTTCTTTTCTATCAGGTCTTCTTACCACAGGAATGTTTTCAGTCTGCACGGGATTTAAGATAGGACTTCAGATAGACCGACACCTAAAATGCATCTCAGGACAAGCCCTAACAATGTTTACAAAGCTCAAGATGAAACCCATTTACTTTATCTAGAACATAGAATGGGGAATTCAAACGTGGTTGTAACAACTCTATGTGTTATAAAATTCATCTGTTCAAGAAAGAAAAAAGCTGGAAAAACCATGCCCGGCAGATTTCCTAAAAGCCCTTTTCACACACTGCTTAGAAAACACACCACCATGTACAGGCAAGCTTGCTGGCAATTCTGACAAAAAGCAAACTGTTACGCTCCACATCTCTTCATTTAGCAATGCTGCTTTTGTGCCTGCTTTCCTCCTGAATTTCATTTACAGGCTAGAATGTATCTGAAAGATTCTGATTTGGCAGAAATTTTGTAAAAAAAACCCACCAAATTTCAGTTTTTAAAAAATAAGAATTCTACACAGAAACAAGCTTGTTGGGGTGAACTTGCACAAAACGTAACTCCTCTGGGGGTCAGGCTGCCTTTCACAAAGGATCTGATATATGGGAATATACCTGTAAATTATTACATAAAGTGACTGACCTCATTAGGATACTTTCTCTTGGCACCTGCACTGCTTCGGGTCGGCTATGGCATTAAGTTGCACACTTAGAACTAGGAAAGGGGAGGAGCGGTTAGTTTTATCCCTGTCCAAACACTGTGTTAGTGGTGCACTGTCAGATTAACTGCACTTCACTGCACTCTAGCAGAGTCTAGCCAAGTCTATGGCCATTTTTAGATGAGCCGCCTCCCATCTGGGTCCATATACACTGGGTGGAGCACCAGCACACTTATAGTGAATGGGGGGACATTCACACAGCAGGGGATAGGCGTGCGCCCATGCAACTCCTACCTACACGCCTGTACGCAGCAAACAGGAAAAATCCGGGTTGCTCCGTGCATGGGTTTGGTGGTGTGTGAGTCACAGGAGCACGCCTCCACCCACACCGCCTTCAGATGGGTGCCCAGGCCCATGGGGATGGGTGGACCCACGTGAGCGGGTCTAAAAACAGCCTATGTCTACTGCCAACAGGTTACAATTATTTCTACAGCAGCCAGAAATGTGTTCTAAATCTCAAAGAACCTCACATATTTGTGAAACAGCTATATTCATAATTTCATTAATGCTTTTCAAAATTCAAAGCTTACATTTGGGGAATCTTTCAAAAGGCCACTTCCCCACCCCTAGTGTACATGCTATTGTCAAATTATTTGCTTGAAATTAAACTCCATTAACGATAAATGAAAAAGAAGAGTAGGAATGGTATCTGGTCTCTTGTGTCATTTGAAGGATGGGGTCTCACACCACATATACAAGTACAGTAGCTAACTAGTTGTACCCATCAACCTGAATTTCAGACTAATCTATGTAATTCTGTAGCTGAACATTTTGTTTTCATCTGTCTCTGGATAAATAACTAGTATTCAGGGACAGGGTAGCCCTCTGACAAAGATTCTTCAAGGTAGGTTTTAGCAGAACACAAAATTCACTATATTAGATGATAGCAAAGCCTAACAAGTGGAACCTCTGAAGGCAAAAAAATGACTTCAGAAACTTTAGCGTAGTCTTTTAGAACTGGGAGCTTTCCCCTACACCCAAGAACACAGGACATATGTATATGTTTTTAACCACCATTCATAATTTCCCCATTTTAAAGTCAAAATACAAGGAGTGCTTATATTGCTTTCCTACTAGGTCAGAAGTGAGCCAGAAGTGGGCAAATTTGTCAATCTTGGGAGTTCCTTATCAAAATCTTTGTATCACCAAGAGCCATAAGTCACTTTGTATATTCTAAGTGTTTCCCCAAAATTTTTATAAAACAGATGTTTGACAAATTTTAATACATCTAGGAGCAGAGATCACTGTTTGTCCATCCTTTCAAGCCATTTTAATCAGGACATTTTCCAAAGAGTATGGTTTATAAAAAAACAAAAAACTAGGAGATTCAGAACTAGGAATCGGGACTATTTCACTATTAATTTAAAGGGAGCCCAACTCATGTCCTTGGAAGAGAGGGAACCCCAAGAGACAGCCTCTGCTACTTCCTCATGCACACCCCACTCCAGGCCATATTAATAGGGAAGACTCTGCTGTGTCTGTTACCTCAGGCTGCCAAGAGACATGGGGCTCGGATTGCCAGTTGGAGGGGATAGGACCAGTTGCCCCTGCCCATCAAGCCGGATCCTGGCAAAAAGCTCACCTGCCAGACCCAACTCAACCCAGTACCCAATCATATCCCACAGAAGTTGCCCTCTTCCTGTCTGTGGCGGCAGCACCTGTATCTTTTCACACATAAGGGCTCCTTACATTGCCTCCCCTCCACATGTGGACAAGGTTGGGTGTGTGTAGGCTGAGGCAGTGGCTGCTTCTTGGGGCTCTGGGCCTACCTCTCAAGGAGAAGTTGTTCTACTTCGCTGTCACTGCTCAACTCTAACTCCGCGCAAGCAGCAAGTCCCAATGTCCTGCTTCCTTGTCCTCAATCCCACAACACCCTTCACCACCATCCACTCCCCACCCCGCCCCCATCAAGCAAATGGGCACCTGCCCACTCCCCTCCACCCAATCCACCCACCCCCACTAGCTACCCACCCCAGCTGGGTTCCAGCATAGGAGGCTCCAAGCAGAGAGAGTATTGCCACCACTGCTGCTCCAGCATGGAACAGCCCCCCACGAACCTCTGTACTTCTGTAAGAGCTGCAGCACAGGTGCTGGAGATCAGCAGACAGTTCATAAGCCACCATATGCCCACCTCTGTACTAGATCAATGGCAGCATATTACAGTGAAGCTGTTAACTGTGCTCTTAAGGAAGCTTTAATACAACAGTCATTGATTAATCTTTACAATTTGTGAAACATCCAAGAAAACAGGTTACTCAAAGGCTACATTCACATGCTACTACCCTCTGGGGTACTTACTCCAGTGATGATAATCCACTTTGCTCTTTGTTCATGTGAATAACTTACAATTACCCAGTGAGAGGCTGAGAGCTAATGATTGTGTGAATAGTTAGCGTTAGGCATTAGGTGCCTTAACACATTTTAACTCTGTTTTCTTGTTCACATGATCACTTACTCCTGGGGTACATACTCCCAAGTCTGCATGCCTCTTTCATCAGGAGTATAATCCTCAGTGGGTAGAAACTATGTCCTACTTTGCTTTAAACAGTGTGCAGAGTTGCTTTAAACAGTGTGCAGAACTCACTTCAACTCTGAACAAAGCAGACTTGAAGTGAGTTAAGGAAGTAATTACTCCCAAGTGTTTGTGTAAAGAGGCCAAAGACATTATTTAGCAGCCAGTGCTAAAATAGTAAGATACTGGGGAACTCACCCACAAGACAACAGCCCTTTCATCATTTGTTTCAATGGTGCTGAAGGTTTGTTCCATTTTTCATTCTGAACAGTTTTGAAATCAGACTACTCTGACCTCAGAAAGCATTTCTCAGAGCAACAGGTGCTGTGCCATGAAAATAATTCTACAGAGAGCATCTGTACACATGGCCTCTCACTTTGAAAAGGTGAGGCACGGCATAGGGTGGGAAGATAAAAAATTAAAGAAGGGATAAAACTATGAGAGGTTCAAAGTTACTATACTAACAAAGTCCACTTCAGTTTTGCTAGGGAAATATGGAGATGTTTCAATATGAAGGTATTGGATTTTGTTGTGTGGGATGAGATTCCACTGTTGCACACTCCTCAGTAACTAAAACAGCTGTGCTGTACCAATCAGTAAGTTCTAGATGGATAAAACATGAAGAGTCTAGTGAAAGGCAATTAAACATGTACGCAGAAGAGTCATGTCTTTAAAATGCGTACATTGAACTTACTTTCATTCTTAAAACTGGTTTGTTAAATGACTAAAACCCTAGTGTAATTCATGTATTTCAGGAATATTAAGAAATAGGTTAGTATAACCAAACCTCCATATAATAAACCCTGTGTAGAACCTGATTGTAACAGTTCCAACTTCCAGAATAATTTCTATCAATTGCTAAACCCCGTTATATTGGACACGCTGCTATAATGAACCTTTTTTCTGGTCCTGCTAGTGTTTTTTTACATTTAAGTTACATTGTATTTCCAAGCTCACTTATTAGACCAAAACATCAATGGCTGCTACAACTTCCTGAAAACAATCACACACAACTTTAGGTAAGCAACTTTGAACGGGATCCAGAAATATAAAAAATAGCTATCAAGTCCTGGTAGACTACTTACTGCAGCACGCCGGACATAAACAGGATGTGAAAGGTGCACATTATTCAGCAGGAACAAGATTGAATCCAAAGTGTAGTATTCCCGGGGCTGACCCTCCTTCCCTGTCCTGTAACAGTCATGAAATAAAGATTTTTAGTCAGTTATATTTTACACACACAGCTTTAGAAAGAAATTTCTGTTTCCAGATGATGTTCATTGAACATATCCATCTTTCCAACAGGTATAAATTTGCTCTGTCATACTATTTTCAAAACAATAGGCACCGATCATACTGACAGATATGAACACTTTAGATATTTTAGCCACTATTACCAAAGCAGTTCCTGCCTCTAAAAAGATTTGATTCAATATACCAAGAACAGTCTAATAAAAGCAAAATTGTCAAATCTTATAGTTTTAGTTCATGACAAGGTTCGTTTGTGGAACACATATTTCATATGTACTCTTCAATCCTTAGAGAAGATACATTAATTCCCTGACACCCTTCACAAATAAAAGCATGTAAACTGTGCATTAGGCAAAGGTAACAAGGTCTCTTCCAGATCCCATTATTATTATTATAAGCTTTTATATAGTGCCAGCAATGTCCCTGGCGCTTTACAGAGAATAAGATAGACACGGTCCCTGCCTGAGATCTTACAATCTAAAGACAGGGGAAGGGAGACAGGGAAGGGGGAACAGAGTGAGACACAAGGGATGCAACAATCATGAGGATGCGAGAACTCAGGTACACGTTCTTGGCTTGCTTACAGGACACTGGGAGTTTGCAGATAACAGGTGGGGGATAATCCTGGGTGGGGATGATTAGCAGGAGTTAGGAAGGGCAGAGCGGAAGAGGTGGGTTTTGAGGAGGGACTTGAAGGTACGAAGGGAGAGGGCAAGGCGGATGAGGGCAGGGAGGGAGTTCCAGGCGTGCCGGGCAGCAAGGGAGAAGGGACGAAGGCAGTTGGGGGAGCAGGGGAGGCATGGGAGGGTGAGGGAGGGGATGGAAGAGGAGTGAAGGGCTTGAACAGGGGTTCAGAGGGAGATCAGGGCAGAGAGGAGTGAGGTTGTGAAGGGCTTTGTAGGTGAAGACGAGGAGCTTGTGCAGAATACACTCAGGGAGGGGGAGCCGGTGGAGAGAGGAGAGGAGAGGCTGCACATGGTCAAAGTGACGGGCTAGGTGGATGATCCTGGCAGCAGAGTTTTGAACAGAGCTGTGGGAAAAAAGGTCGGAGCGGGGAGGCCAGCGAGGAGGAGGTTACAATAGTCTAGGCATGAGATGACTAGGGCATCGATGAGAGTTTTGGCAGAGGAGACAGACAGAAAAGGGCAGATCTTAGCAATGTTGTGGAGGAAGAAGCGGCAGGATTTGGCCACGGAGTCAATGTAGGGTTTGAAGGTAAGGTGCGAATCGAAAATGAAGCCCAAGCTATGGGATGGAGGATGGAGACCCCCGTCAATGGCAATTGACAGGAAAGTGGGAGAGGAAGGATTGGGAGGGAATCTTAAAATCTAGCATGCCTGAAGAATGCAAGAGACGTTAGATACAAGCCACATTTTACTACAGGATCACAGTAGTGAACATGATAGCAAGCCATTCTGAAGGTAAACCATTTACAAAATTGCTCAAAACTATCTGGAACCAGACTGTCACTTTTCAGGAACACGGCTACTATAACAACTCTGGGCATGCACTCATTTTAAAAATAGCACCTTTTATGAAGATATCTAAAAGCCACTGGTTGGCAATTTGTATGTCTAGAAGACATGCCATAAAGGCATGGCTTGAAAAAAAATCTACTCAACCAGTGGCAAATGTTCCCAGAAAAAAGAAGAAGAAAATCAGCAAAATTTTTAAAAATGTTTTCAGACCCTATGGTTTAAATGTCACCTACTAGTGATGAACAAAGTACATGCTGATCAAGGTACTGCTGCATTCCTGTCATTGCCAGCTCTGAACGTCTCTGTTGTAGTGCCAAAAAGTAGCACAGCAGAATTAATAACACTGTTCAGTTTCAGTACAGCTATTCAGTTTTGCTGGAACTGTAAAAAATCATGACAATTTCCTGCTGTTATTTGAGCAGACTTTGGTCATTCTCCACTCACAAATGCCACAAACCAAGGAGAAGTAAGGTGGCAGTCTGCATCCTCCTTTCCTTCCCCACAAAATCAAGGAAGTCCAAGTGCACAAGAGAAAACTTTCAGTGGCTACAGCGTAGCTGCCATTAGGGCATGAAATTTCAGATCAAACTCCAGAAGCAAAAAAAAATAAAAATTCAGTCGCCAGACTTCATCTTGATATTAAACTGTTCTTGCCCCACTACACCCCTGAACCATTCACCAGTCTCAGTTTTCTGGGCACCCAGGGCTTCAGAGTGCCTGCAAATTTCATACCCTAGTTCCATGTTAGCCCCAAGTATGACAGAGACAAGAAACAAAGTAGGTGGTACTTTTTATGGTACCACCTTCTGCAGCAGAGGGCTAGTAAGCTTTCAAGTCTCACAGAGCGTTCTCTCATGGAAAAAGTGGCTCGAGCAGGCTTTCAAAACTAACTTGCCCCAAACTGATTTTTGTGTTTTGTTTTTAAAGATAAAACAAATCAAGAGTAGGGTTTGCTTTTACTAGAGATGAACTCCTATACTTTCTCTTTTCCCAGAAGCTGGAGACAGGGAAAGTGGATTTCTCACCAAGGCTGCATTATTCTATGCAATGCAATTCAATTCAGTGCATCCAATGCATTCATTCATAGTAGTAAATACTGTACTCATCTTAGGTGCCTCTCAATAAGGACTTAAAAGACTTTGAGTGTTAAAACATGAGAACGGAGGCAACTGGAACCTGTGTTCAATCCATGGAGTCCCCATGCTGCTGCCACCCCCGTGGGTAGCGTTGGGAGTTTTTCAAACAGGCGGCCTCCTACCTGCCATTCATGGATTTGCACCAGCCACCACAAATAGCACCAATACACTCTCACCAGCCTACTGAGCTGCCTGACAGCTAGGCAGCCACTCCAGCAATCTTGCTGTCCCAGGGGCAGCATGGAAACAGCGCGATCACTGGTGTGACCTCTCCCACCCACCCTATGTCAGGCAGCCCCCTGGGGGCAACACAATCACACTCCTCTCCCTTCTCCCCCATCCCCACCAGAAATCACCTGAGAGGGGCTCTCTAGCACTGGCTCCAATGGAAAATGAGAGAAGCAGGTATCAAAGCCAGTGCACAGCCCCTCCAGAGGAGCCACACAGACCCTGTGATCAGCTCTCCATTCAGGACAGGAACCAAGACGATCACAGGATCCACATGGCTCCTACAGAGGGGGAGATGGAATGATCCCTGCTCGTCTTCTTTCCTGCCAGGGAAGGAGAGCAGTGGGCATGGCAAGGTGATCACAGTCAGGGAGGAAGCCTTCCCTGGCCATGATCCCCCTTTTTCATCGGAGCCAGAGCGAGGCTCCGCTAGAATGTCCCTCTCAACTGATAGCCAGCAGGGGGAGGGGAGTGCAGATTGTGCCTCTAAGAGCTTCTGTGCTCCCCGCTGGCCGTCAGCTGAGAGGGGTGCACTAGCAACATCTCTTATGGTCCTGGAGGACACGGGGTTGTGTGGGACCCTAGCACACGAGACCTGGCCCCGTGGTTGCTCAATGCCGTTTTGGCCAAGGTCACCCACACAGTATGGTCCCCCTCCCCAAGCACGACGCCCTGTGGTACAGACCCGAGGAAGCCTCGGGGTAAACATCTGGCAGCCACTGTTCAGACAGTCAGGTAAATGGAGGGTGACATCTCATCCGTTAACACCCTTTGAGTCTCGCTAGTAGTACAAACCTCTGAGTCAGGTTTGTAACAACTGTTCTCAGTTGCTGCCCCAGTGTTATAGAACTCCCTTCCCCTGGAGGTTTGTTGAAGCCCAAACTGGAATATCTTCTGAGGCGGTGTAAGACCTTTCCTTTTGGCCAAGGGTTTGGCAGGCAGGAATTGGGGGGTGAAGTTCTTAGGGGCTTTTTATATTTTTATGAACTTTCATTCTCTAAGCTGCCCTGAGTGTTCAGGAAAGGGTGGGGTATAAATTTAAAAAATAAAAACAAACATTATCTTTCAAATCAGGGTTAAGGTCATGCACATCGTATCAGACTGTGAGGTAAATTATTATTTTTTTTAAATTAAATGTCTCTTCCTTTTGAAAAATTGATTTTTTAAATGATCCAGCATCGTAACCAATAATCTGACCCTAGTAAGAGACTGAACTACATTTTTAAAAAAAAAAAAAAAAAAAAAAGGGACAGGCTTAAATCTGCTAGGTATCAAACAGTTACAAAAATCCAGCTTGGGACAAGGTTACCCAAAGCCACATACTGACTGCCTGGCTGAGCTATCTGGATAGTAGCAGCCCCACCATATACTAGCTTCAAGCAGTGTTCAGCTGGTTCCTCCTCACTTCAACCTCACACACATACACACACACACACACAAACCCAACTCTTACATCACTATACTTACTAGGTGAAGCAGAGTCCTGGTTCAGGCTTGAAGAGTCAGGCCAGAGCCCAGACCAAGCAGTGTCTGCATCAGAACCGTGCTGAACCCAGTCCCAACACAGCCGGGCTCTTTGGAGCAGAGGCCCAGTGTAACTGAGGTGGCCCTGTCCCCACAGAATGATGTCATTATACTCCATAGAGGAGGGTCTCTCACCCACAGGGAGCCCAACATGACCTGAGTCCCAGGGGCATCAGCTGGGATGGCTCTTGAACCAAACCCAGGTCTATTCAGACCCTGCCAGCCTCACTCAGTTCAGTCTGCAGGGCTCTACGGTGCAGGAAAGAAAACATGATAAGGCACCAGACAAGGTCGGCAGAGGAAGGTGAAGGGAGACTGTGGTGAGGTAGAATGGGTGGCATAAAAGGCAGCTGAAAGAGATGTGACCATTTGAACCGCACAAAGTGCCTGTTATTTCAGCAATGGCTTGTGGCCCTTTTAGCCACCTCAACCCACTTTGTAGTACAAAAGCCAACTGAAAGGTCAAGTAGATACCTAGGAGACAACTCTAAATAATCCCAGGAACTTTAGAACAGAAATTAGGAAAATAAAGAGAAAGACTCAGAAACAGTCAAGAAACATTATAACCTTGTATGGGTAAGCGAAAACAGGGAAAAGAGGAACTATTCTCAGAAAGAAAGGACAGACTGTGTAAACATCCACACTTTTGTGGACTGCTTAGTCCAAACATAGGATTAGAAAGTCATTCTTTAACATAAAGTCACCTCAGGATAGGCATTGAATAAAACTATTTCTTTTATCCCATCTATGCCCCCAGTCCGTTCACCAACAGCCAAATACACATACTGTGTAAAGGCATAGTGACATAACCCAGCACATGCCAAGACCTGAGAATCTGGAGACTAAATTTTCAACACGCCTTTTAAAAACTGTCATCGAAGTAAAATGCCAAGCTGATTGAGGGTACCATTTTCCTACCGGCAAAAGGATTTTACACGTTGGCCCTTGCTTTATAAGTTAATCTCATATTGTTTCAGGAGAACTCTGAATTTAAGCCTTTGCAGCTATAATGCTTCTCTCTTCACCTTGTAGTCTCAACACCTCCTCGTAACTCTATATTATCAATATTACAGCATTTTAGTCACTAAAGATATCTGCATTATGCATGTGTGAAAGATTTTATTAAAAAATTGGATTTTCTAATTCATACATCTACTCAATTTTTTGAGGCCAAAAATATATTAACACTTCAAAATGACTTCTACTCTTTTCCATGTGTACTGAATTTTACAGGGAGGACTGTAAAAGTGTAGACTTAACATACAATGCAAAGCACCGTGCCTTTTACATGGAATTGAAAGATCTCTCTAAAAACAAGTGCATGCAGAGGGAACTTTTACAATAGATACTGGTCAACATAAAGCAGCAAAGAATTATTTCACAACCCTAAGACTGTCCCTTCTTCTTGGCAAAGTCTGTGCAAACGCACTCCGTGGGGTGTTAAACTGGATAGGAGCCAGCTTGAGCATGGGGTCGCTCCCTGGAGTCCACCACTCAGTTGCCGTTTGATGGGAGTGCACAGACAGGGTGGCGTTCTGTCTCCCCCGTGGCCTGCTGTGCATCATCCCCCTTCCACCACCCCCCAAGTTGCGGTCACTCTACCTATGCTCTGTTGCCCGCAGCTCCACAGCATGCGAAGGCAGTGTGCACCCTAACCCATGGGGGCAGCCACATGGGTGCATCGTGGCCCACCCAAACAGACGTGCAGTTGCCCCATAGGTGCCCAGTGCCCCAGTTTTGCCTGGATTCGTCCACACTCAGTGGGCTCCACATTTCCTGGGATGATGCCATGGGTAGCAGCCCCGGGGCAAACATCTGGTGGCCAGCATTCAGACAGGCAGGTGAATCCAGGGCTAATGGGGGCTTATGTGGGGCAACGTGTAGTTTGTTAACACCCTTAGTCTAGGACCTGCTTCATCTCTCCTTCAACCTTGACTCCATTATTGCCTTCTAAGAAACAACTATCAAGTGGCAGGTCTAGCAAGAAAAAATCTTTACACACACAAACGTCCCGTGTTTACGTACCAACCAAGTGCACATAATTTATCTGACAGCAAGAGAGATTAAGAGCCATTTCAAAATGCATCCTTTGAGGCAAATTAACATGGCTAGATGTAGAACACCACCGGAGAAACTGCTTTAGAGCAAATTTAATGCTTAGAAAATAAGTTAGATTACCTGTTCTGAAAGAAATCTGTTTATCAAGAAAGCAATTATAGTATAACAGCAATGCAAACTTTTCTGTATTAGCACACTAACATATTTCAAAGGGATTACATCGCATGTTCAGATAGCATTTGGGCCTTCAACCATTCTGACAGAGCTCAATTTGTGATAAAGGTATTAATTTCATTTGTTGCTATTTGTGGAGCTTTGAACAGCCACGGGGGTTCAAATGTATTCCTCTACAGTCAAGACGACAATACTGACTGATTAACATTTAGAAAGTTATCTGCGCAACTGCTTTTTCTTTTTAAAAAAATGTTCTGCCAAAAAAAATAATAGGTTATGCGCCTCCTTCTTTCCTCATGCACCCAACAACCTTGTGCAACTCTCAGATGCTATAATCTAGTACCACAAAAATCACAAGTTTCAAGACATTGATGTGTCTGTGTGTGCGCCTGTGTGTGTGTCACTCTCAACTCTACCTCCAAGTGAACACACAGGATACTGGACCAGTTATCAAACAGGTATAGTAAGCTTAATGATAAAGTAATTCTGATGCACTTCAATAATACACAGACTGTTAAGTTATTTAACTAGCCCCATAAAACAGTTCCCGCCTCCCCTCTTTCTGTTTAACAGAGGTTTCTGGGGAGATTTATTTTCCCGTGTATTTTCAAATGCACCTTTTCCTGTAGAATGGCATAAAGGAGAAATGATATTGTTTACTACAATTTAATGAGACTTACTAAAGACCTTCTAAAAATAAAGGCCAGAGGTGCCAACTCTTATGTTCAAGTGATACCAAAATTAGAGAAAGGCGCAATTTCTTGTCTACTAGTCAATATAAACTTTGTAGCACTGCAATATGTAAGGTACAAAAGCTGTGACTTATAAGAGTCCACTGAAGGAAGTACAGCCTCTTTCTGTATGCATCTTTTTGAACAGATTTATTCTAATTTAATGCATCCTATAATTATATTTGTATAATTAAGCTATATGCATCCTATACTTATACAACTTCTAATAACTGGTTGCAAGAATGAGAAAAGTTGTAACACCACAGGAGTTCATATTAGAGAGAGGCTTGAGCTACAAAGCAGATTTGAATCTCCACTTTTGAAAAGTTCAGAAGTGGTGGTCTCTGGTGTTTCAACCTGGGCCCTTCAAGTATCTGTGCTAAGCAGACTTTTTCAAAGCAAAACCTTAGCAAACGGTGGATCAAAAAAAGGGATAAAAATACTAGGAAATAGAGAAGCTCTTCCTAGTGGAAAACAAGCTAAAGAGATGTTTCAACACTAAACCTTGATTCAAAGACAACCACTTTGGAGCAGATAAAGTCAGGAAAGGAACCCAGCTCCATAGGCAGAAGTCAGTGTCTTCCCCTGGGAGCGTCGCCTGCGCTGTGCAAGAGCCAGGACGAGCCTTTTACTCCAGCCTGATGCCATGGAAGCAACAGGAGAGATCGGAAACAGTCCCTTCAGTGCCTCCCTTCCTGCCCGTGGGGCGCGGACAGGCGGCTGCTGCCTACCCCACGTTGCTCCCAGACACGGAACAAGGGTCCGCATCCCCACCCCCAGAGGAACAACAAACCAATCGTCCCCTCCCGCTCGGGGCGCAACCTCCGCACAGGGCAGAGGGAGGCAGACCCCGCGGGATCCGACCGAGCGAGACGGGGCAGAGCAGCCCCCCTCCCCCCCGAGGGGCGGGACCCCGGCGCTCACCCCCAAATGACATAGTTGGTCTTGACGTTCTTGGGCCAGGAGAACTCGCCGAAGATCACCTCGTCCCCCTTCACCACGATCTCCTTCTTCTGCGTGTTGTACTGGCGCAGCACGCTCAGCACGTCCGCCATCTTGCCGCCGCCGCCTCCTCCGGGCCGTCCCGGCCGCTGCCACCACAGCTACTACCGCACCGCACCGCACCGCTCCGCTCGTCGCCCCACGACCAGCTAGCCAGCCACCCGCGCGAGGACCCCTCCTCCAAGGCCCAGGCTGCCCCCGCCAAACGCCTGAACGCTGCCTCAGCTGATCTCAGCCGCCAGGGGGAGCCGGCCGCGCGCTCCGCTCGAGCCGGAAGGCAGCGTCTGCCAAGCGTCGGCCCCTCCCTCTCGTTAGAGGCGTCACACCTGCCGTTGCAGCGTTCTATCCCTTCCCTTCTGGAGCTTAGCACCAAGGTGCCCATTGTTTCCCTTCCCGCCCCCACTGTTCCTAGCGGTTGGGCTTTGCCTTCCCCGGCTCTTCTCTCAGGCAGAGCATTGGAGGGCTAGAAGGGACCTCGGGAGACCCCCTGTGTCACACTCTACCAGGGGAGGCAGAAGATCGCGGCTGTGACTGTGTTGTGTTTGGCTGCGGAGCCAGTCCTCAAGCACGGCAAGGGAGCTCCGGGGGAGAGGAGGGGGCAGCTAAAAGCAAAGGATGGAGCCATGACATAGTAGTGACTCAACATTTTAGGGGATTCCTAAAAACCTGCCATGAAATTTCAAAACTTGCTTTGTGGTCCCCCCCCTTTTTTTTTCTTTTCAGGTAAATGTTAAAAGTATGAATAGGTGACTGCAATGTAAGGCTAAAAAAGGAAAAATATGTAAAATAAAAAGAGACCATTTTAAAAATAAAAACAAATAAGTAATTACGTGCACCTGCAACTTCTGAACGTCATTGGCATCCTTGGGCCAGTAACCTGATTCACAGTTTCTTCTGGTCTCTGAATGTGTAATCACTGTATATTATTATAAGCATTTGTATAGCGCCAGCTGTGTACCTGGCCCTTTACAGAACGATAAGCTAGACGGTCCCTTTCTACAGCTTACAATCTAATAGACATGGAGGGGGAAGACAAGGATAGGAGACATAGGGAGAAGCAAAGGCCCTAGACCTGTCTTTTCCTATATGCCCTCCCCCTTGTACGTTCTTGATTGTAAAGCCCCAGGGCAAGGACCTGTCTCTTAACACAACTGTTCAAGCACATTAGTCTGCACTGCCTGCCTGTAGCTTTCTGGGCACGATTCAAGGTGCTGGTTTTGACTTTTTAACCCCCAAACAGTCTGGGCCCCACATAGCTGAAAGACCACCTGTCTTTCCATGCCCCACTGCAATCAGTCCAGCTCCCATGCAATCCGCCGGGAGCACCTCCCTGTGAGTACCATCGTTAGCCTTGTCTGTACAACAAGAGCTCGCAGGCAGATATGCCTGGCCGCTGCCCCAATGCTATGGAACTCCCTTCCCCTGGAGATCCAGGGGAGCCTGGCCATCTTCCAGAGGCAGTGTAAGACTTTTTTATTTTGCCAGTGGATGAGGATGGGGGGGCCGGGGGGGATTGGAGGAGGGAATTGGGAGGTGATATTCGGTGGGTTGTGTTGGAGGGTTGGTGGGTTTTAGGAAATTGTATACATTTTAATATTTTTATTGTTTGTGGGCCGCCCTGAGCCTGCAGAAGGGCAACATAAAATATGAACAAATATATAAATAATACATTATATTGTTTCAGTGTCCAAAATTTTGGATCCCATAATCTGTCAGCTTGTATGGATAGCAGTTCTGCACCAACATAGGCCGTGTTCCTGAAAAAATTCTAGGATTATCTTCCTCTTGGGAGAGACTGTATGTGTGCGGTTGGTGCAAAGAGCTCCTGGCTCTGGAGGCTAGAGGAGCTATAGAGGAGACCTTCAGGATCATAGTAGAGCAGTCCTACTTCTGCTGTTGCAGCCCCTGTGCTGTGTTGCAGGATGAAGCTCTTGGGGGAGGAGGACATCAAGCTGCTATGGTGGGACCTGCCTTTCAGATGATGTCATAGTATTAGTTCACACTGAGGATACTTCTCCAGGGGAGGGGACTCCCAACTCACAGGAATAGGATTGCTGTAGTAGTGGGTGATTCAGTCATTAGGAATATAGATAGCTGGGTTTGTGACAGCCATGAGCTGCATGATCAAGCCTGCCGGGTGTGAGGGTGTAAGACCTCACACAACATATAGACAGGACTTTAATGAGTGCTGGGGAGGAGCCAGTTCTCATGGTCCATATCGGTACCAATATAAGGGTATAAGAAACTGCCTAACTGAGTCAGACCAATGGTCCATCTTAGCCCAGTACTGTCACAACTTGACATGGCAGCAAGGTTTCGAATCCAGCTCTCCAGGGTCTCTGGCAGAGGCCTCACCCAGCCATGCTACCAGAGATTGAACATGGGACCTTATACATGCTACGACCCACCCGGACATAAGAAGATGGGGGAGGAGATTCTGGAGGGTAAATTTGAGCTTCTAGGAAGGAAGTTAAAATCCAGAACCAGGGCCAGCCTTAGAAATTGCGGGGCCCAGGGTGAAGACAAAATGGGGGAGGGCCTTGGCCCCACCCACTATCCCACAGCTCCACCCACTTCCCTTTGATGATTACAGAGAATTGTCATATACGTTATTTTTAATCCATCAGAACAATGTGCACCAAAGAACATTTAAATCCATTTTAGATGAAAGGAAGCCCAGGACACAGATATGGTTAAAAGGCAATGTCTCTTGTTTAAAACACATGAGGGCGTGCACACAAGAGATAGGAACAGATCCATGATCTGGACCCTCCTTCTCTTGAGCATATTCCTATTACACCCCCAACACAGAAGTTCAAACATAGACTCAGCTGATCAAACATAGGACAACCCCCACACGGCCACAGCAACCCCCATGAAAGCAGGGATTAGGAATCAAACTTTAGACCCAGGGGCAAGGTATGGAGGGGAGCCCTGGCAGCTGGCCACTGAATCCTCTGGCAACAGTCAGTGGTGGAGGCAATGTGCAGGACCGCGGGGCCCAGCGATGGCCACCCTGAACCACCCCACGGTAAGGCAGAACTTCCGGGATAGCATTCTTTGAAATGCTTCCTGTTCCACGTGCAGGGCCCCAGAGGCAGGCTGAGCTCCACATAGATGAGACGATGGTCTAGGGAGGAGTGATTTAGATTTATTAGCAACTGGGGAACCTTTTTTGGGAAGAGGGAGCCTATCCTGGAAGGATGGGCTTCACCTTAACCAAAACGGAACCAGACTGCTGGAGCTAAATATCAAAAAGTTGGTAAAAGAATTTTTAAACCAAGGTCTGAGAGAAAGCCAATAGCTGCTGTACAGCACGCGATTTGGATGAAGGGAACCCAAGGGGATGCCATCATTAGTAGTGATCCAGTGTATTCCAGTAAAGAGGATAGGGAAGAATCACAGAGTTCAGATAGGCATTAGTATGGAACAGACAAACACGAATACTTCCAAAATAAACAAAATATGCAATCACAAGCACCAGGGTATCAAAATGCTTATATGTTTGTATACCAATGCCAGAAGCCTCAAAAGTAATTAAGAGTACTTAGCTCTAAGTGAGGACATTGATTTAATAGGCATCTCAGAAACACCATGGAATGAGGACAATCATTGGGACACGGTGGGTGAAAACAAACATGGTGCTAACCACCCTTTAACCATCCTTGGTGGTTATTTATGCATGTTGTAGGGCTGCATAGGGCACCAATACAGCCCTGCAACATGCATAAATAACCACCAAGGGTGGTTAAAGGGTGGTTAGCGTCATGTCTGTTTTCACCCTGTGATACCATGACACAAAATATATAGAAATACAGAGTTAAATGTACTGGAGGTGGAATAGCCCCGTATATTAAAGACAGCATTTCATCAAACATGATAAAATGATAAATTATACAAATTCTCCCCTGGAATCATTAGGGATAGAAATTCCATGTCTAAACAGAAACCGGATAGTAGTGATGTTTATATTATCGACCCCATGACCAGGATCCTGACAGTGATTGTGAAATGCTAAGAGAGATTAGGAAGGCTAAGAGAGAGAAAGTAAGCAGTGCAATAATAATGGGTGATTTTAACTACCTCCACATTGCCTGGGAAAATGTCTCCTCGGGATGTGTTGCAGAAACCAAGTTCCTAAACACCATAAATGACTCCTTCCTGGAGCAGCTTGTCTTGGAACCCACAAAAGGAGAAGCTATTTTAGATCTTGTCCTAACCAGAGCAAAGTTTTTAGTAGAAGAGGTAATGATGGCAGAACCACTTGCTAATAGTGATCACATTATAATTAGGTTCAGCATGCTGATAGGACAGAGATTACCTAATAAGTCTGCCACAATTATCACTTCTTTAGCACTACTAGTCATACAATAGTGTTTAACTTCAAGAAGGGGTACTATGCAAAGATGAGGAAGTTAGTTAAGGGGAAGTCATCGGGGTCAAAGACCTGCAAGAGGTATGGAGATTATTGAAAACTACTATCTTAGCTGCCCAGATTAAATGTATACCACAAATCAAAAAAGGTAGGAAGAGAACCAAACTGCCTGCATGGCTGAATGTTGACATTAAGGAAGCTATCAAAGCTGAAAAGTTGTTTTTTCAAAAAATGGAAAAGTATTCCAAATGAGGTAAATAGGAATGAGCATAGACATTGGCAAAGAAAAAGTAAAACCATCATAAGGCAGGCCAAGAACAAATTTGAGGAAAAACTTGCTAAGTATGCAAAATCCAATACCATTTTCCCCCCAGTACATCAGAGCCAGGAAACCTGCTAGAGAGACAGTTGGTCTACTAGATGATCAGGAAATAAAGGGGGCACTCAAAGACAACAAGGCCATTGCTGAGAAACTAAATCAGTTCTATGCACCAGTTTTGACTGTGGAGGATGTTGTGGAGCTACCTACACCAGAACTGTTTTTTGTTGGTGATGAATCTGACGAATTATCTGAAATTAGCGTCATGCCAGAAGATGTCTTATTGCATATCGACAATTTAAACAATAGCAAGTCACCCAGGCCAGATGGTATTTATCCAAGGGTACTGAAAGAACTCAAATTTGAAATTGCTGAACTACTAGCAGTAACATTAAATGTGTCTCTAAAATCCTCCTCTGCCAGAAGATTGGAGGTTATATTATTGGGTAATAAGCCTTTTCCCTGAGAACGTTACCCACCACCACCACCACCTTTGGTGAAACATCACTCCATAAGGAATACAGATTCTGGGGTGCCCAAGCGACAAGGGTCAGAGAGGAATTTGAGCACCAGGTGAACCCTTGAAACTTAAAGGCCCCTCAGGTAAAACACGAAACCTGAAAAGAGCAGGAATTAGATAAGGGAAGAGCCTCCTCCAGTAATCACAGGGGCACAGGAAAGAGAGGCCGTTTCCCAGTTTTGAACAAAGATCCTAGCTTGGAACTCCAGATTAGCAAAATAAGCACAATGATGGGCCTGCCCATGCCCACCTGGATGGAGCCAGTCTTCCCTGTTCCCCTATAGGAAAGCCCTGTAAGATTTGTTTTCCCCACAACATCCTGACAGGATTTCCCTATGACTTTCCCTATCTTTCTAAAGACACCTTGAGCACCCTCTCAACCCTTCATTGAATTCCATTGTCACACCCAGGCCCCTTTTGTCCCCCTCAAAATTAGGTCACCACCGGAGCTAGGACCTTCTAGAGTTTAGTCCTAAGTGCGGGAAGACAGAAAGGTGATGCCCCCTCCAGCCCCTCCGTTCCACCCTAAGAGACTCCCAAGGGTCCCTCCCCGTGAGCACATGGGCATCATCCTATAATAATCCAAACCCTGGCCCCCAAGAGCAGAGAAGTTCCTGACCCCACTGAAGGACGCCTCTCCCAGACTTTGGTCTGTGTTCCTCACCCCCCACACCTCTTCAACCTCCGGCCGTCTGAGGGTTGCCTGTCTCTCCCTCTACCTACAGGTTCAGCAAGGTAACGTCTTGTACCCTTCTCTCTCTCGGTTCCCTTTTTCTTCTTCCTCCCCCAACACAGCATGCACCAGCCCCAAAGGATACCAGACTGGGAGTGGGTGGGTGGTATATCTGTGTAAGGGAGCGTGGGTATTTTAAACTGTATAGTACTTAAGAATTGGCCCATGGGTGTGTATTTGTGCAAGGGAGGGTAGGTGTGTGTATCTGTGTCTCCCTTTTGTAATAAAAAAAACCCCTCTGTATTCAAGCAGTTGTCTGTGTATCTGGGAAGTGGGTGGGATAGTCCAGCTGACCAGGAGCGTACCCCGTACCTCTGACAGATCATTGTGACATGTGGGGACCCCTAGTTCAACTAATTCAGCTAATTCCTCTAAATTTAAGAATCGGGCATATATTGGGGTACCAACCCCCCAATAGTCACGCATGGAAGGGGGTCTCCTGCTAACAATATGTAACACCAATTTTTATGAAGAGCTTCAGAGTTAATCCTGAAAACAACAGATCAGTAAGCCTGACATCAGTACTAGTGGTTCCATCCAGACATCCACTTCCTTCGCTGCAACAGCACAGGTCCCCCTGGTTTACGGAGGACCTGAGGTGGCTGAAACAGGAGGGTAGGTGATTAGAGTTCAGGTGGCACTCAACTCACACTGAAGCTGACCGATTATGGCATAGATTATTTTTAAAGGACTATGCCATGACTGCAATGGCAGCAAAGAAAGCTTTCTTCTCTGCTATCATAGCGTCTGCAAAGTCTCGTCCAGCGGACCTGTTCTGGGTGGTAAGGGGCCTGGCTAATCTGGTTTTCCTGTGCCTGTAAATGGAGTCATCTAATGCCTGCTGTGACATTTTTATTAATTACTTTGCAGACAAAATTGCTTGTATTCACCACTTGTTGGGTGCTGCCATTTTACCTGCAGAATCAGAGTTTGAGGTTATGGAATCTCAGTCTTCTCTTTATTTGGATCACTTTCAGTCTGTATCACCCACTGATGTGAGGGAGGTGCTTGGGCCAGTGAGGGCAACCAGTTGTGAACTAGATCCTTGCACGTCCTGGCTGCTGAAAGCAGACGCTGGGGACACTGCTGGCTGGGGTTGTCAGTGCTTCCCTTAGGGAGGGTGTCTGATGTTCTTAAAACTGCAGTTGTCCAGCACCTGCTTTAAGAAGCCATCTTTGGATGCTGGTTCCCCAGGCAGCTATCCACAGGTCTCTAACCTTCGCTTTTTAGGGAAGGTTATTGAACAGGTGGTTGCCCAACAGCTCCAGGCTCGTCTCGATAGCATCATATTCCTAGACCTGTTTCAGTCAGGCTTTCACCCTGGCTATGGCACGGAGACTGTGCTTGTGGCCTTGGTCAATGACATGGGCCTGGATATTGACAAGGGGAATTCTGCCCTGTTGATCCTGTTCGATCTTTTGGCAGCCTTTAATACAGTTGACCATGAGGTGTTGTTGACATGACTGCAGGACTTGGCGGGGGTGCACCAGACCTCTTTTGAGTGGTTCCACTTGTCATGGAGGTCCCAGAGAGTGGCAATGGGCAACTGCTCATCATCCTTTCAGGGCCTACTTGTGGAGTCCCGTAGATTTCTATTCTGTCTCCCCTCTTGTTCAATGTGTATATGAGGCCACTGGGCGAGGTCATTCAGAGGTCTGGGGTGAAGTGCCATCAGTATGCTGATGACACCCAGCTCTACCTCTCTTATCTGACCCAGATTCTCCAGTCTCAGTACTTACTCAATGCCCGGCTGCTGTCAGGGACTGGATGAGGATGAGCCAATTAAATCCAGACAAGACTGAGGTGATGATGGTTGGCCAGCCTTGTGACCTTGAGGGGATTGGGACTCCTGTTATTGATGGAGTCTGGCCCCCTCTGGTCAATCAGACTTGCAGCCTTCGTGCTTCTGGACCCCTTGCTGCACCTGCATTGTCAGGTTTCAGCAATGGTGGCCAGGAGCGCTTTTCACCAACTCCATCTGATGAGGAGGCTACAGCCTTTTCTTTCTGATTCAGATCTGGCCACTGTCATCCATTCTTTCATCACTTTGAGACTAGATTACTGCAGTGCGCTCTGTGTGGAGCAACCCTTGATGACTGTTGGAAAGCTGCACTGGCGTAGAATGTGGTGG
>QEPC01000266.1:148321-158996 GCA_003113815.1 Sphenodon punctatus | reverse complement strand
TGCCTATCAAGCCAGAGGTTCTGAATACCCTTTCTGTTATCTGTTTGCATTTCCTGTGTTGTTTGTAATCTGGTGCCAGAGCTTTAATGTGAGTTCTATCGTTCTCAGAGTTAACATTACAAACATATGGAACCTTTGACATTACATAGTGTACATTGCATACATGTGAAACCCTTGGCACCACACATTTACCAAACATCTAGTCCCGTGTTACATGTGTGACCCCGTGTTACATGTGTGACATGTGTTTCTCCGTGACAGTCCCCCTTCAGGGAATACACAATCCTTTACCCCTGGGGTAGTCTCCTCTTTCTACTTTGCAAATGTCACACAAACACGAGGTAGTTATTGTGGAGTAAAAAAACCCCAAGCATTCTCAGTGGGCACAATTTTCCACCATTAGTCAATGGGAGATGGGCCATTTACTTATAATTGATTTATTTATTTAATTGTATGTCCTATCCCTAGGACTCAGGAAAGATTACAAAATATAATTTTTAAAAGTATCAAAGTAAAACAGATTAAAACTCCCCAACCTCAACCCTACAGATCAGGATGCAATCCTCCATGAGGATAGCACATACACCAGCAGGGGCACTTCCACTGCTTGCCAGGGCAGGCAGCATCCCTGCACAGGATCGTGCTAGGAGACTGGTTAGGAAGTGCCACATCCTGGCTTGCCGGTTGTCAGTGTTGAGGAGCGATCCTGCCCCCGGTGGGAGTTTTGCTGTTGACTTCAGTGGAGTAGGATGGCCAGATGTGCACAGTTTAGAGAAATACAATGCCCTCTAAAATGTGCGTATCTGGCCACCCTAGAGCGGAGTCCGAATCCTTTCTAAAGCCATAAGAAGGGAGCTGCTTAGCTCTCCCTTGAGAGACCAGAGGATTCCAATGAGCCAGGCTTGCAGCAAATAACTAACTAAATAAGCCCTAGTGAAAGCAGCCCGCCTGGTTGGCCTCCTTAAGGAGATTCAGGGGCAGCCGCCTGACCGTTGGCTCTGAAGGCCCAGGCTTCCCCGAGAGCGCAGTAGCCGCCCCCGCGCTCCAGCTTTAATAGCGAGGGGTATGCCTGAGCCAGGCAGCGCTTTGGGCAGCCCCACCAAGAAGGGGCCTGAGAGCTGCAGTCGGGCCGCGCAGAGGCAGGCGAGCGAGGCTCCTTCCCCCCAGGCCCTGAGCGAGGCGGATTCGGCTGCTCGCCGGTTCAGGTCAGTCTGCGGCCAGGAGCGGCGGGGGCTCTGTGTGTCTCGGCAAAGCGGAGGCGGGGCTGCTGCCTGGGCACGGGGGAGCCCCCCACGGAGGGGAGCCTTCTCGGGGCGGCGGCAGCAGCGGGGAATGGGGCCGGGCGCGGGGCCCTTGAGCGCTTCAAGCATTGGCGCGGAGAGAGCGGGCTCTCGGGGCAGGCTCGAGCTGAGCCGCGCCGTCTGGTTGGGAGGCGCTTTCCCCTCAGTTACGTGGCTGCAAAGGCTGCAGCTCCGGATCGCGGGGAACCAGCGAGTGTGTGTGGCGCTAGCTCCATCGGAGACTCTAGCAGCCNCTGCAGCCAGACTCTTCCATGCCACACCTGATCTTCATAGTCCATTCCTCCTAGCCAGTAACAGTACCTGATGAAACCAGACTCACCCAGGAACAGCTCTTGGTTGGCTCAGGCCTTATGAGGCAAGGCTCCTGCCTCTCCATGGTGATACCCCGGGCTCAGCTCTGCCTTTCAAGCCTTAAGGCTGGTCTAGCCGCGCCCAGCCCAGCTGGCCCCAGTTAGCTACTGAAGCTCCCAGTTTCCAGGGCCCAGCACCTGTACTCTCTTACGTGCTGTTTTCCTTTACTAGTCACTCTTTTTTAGCACTCCCTAGCACCCTGTTACACTTCTCCACCCTTGGAGGAGAAGAGTCCCACAACAGGTGGACCTGGCTAAAATAAACCTCCCAATTATACGGGGTGCTTTCTCTTTTACAACAATTCTCAACGGAAACAGAGACCCTGAACACCAGGGCAAGGTGGAGACTGGGCCCACCCAGCACACCAGCCCCAAGCCCTGTGACTCTATGCAGCCTGTTCACTATAGACAGGTTGTTGATGTCACAGTGCCCACCATCATTCCCAGGGCTCTCTAATACCTCCTTAAGTACAAATCATTCCCCTAACATATACAATCAACAGTAATACAAAGGCATATCAAGTACAACTATAATAGACAATATTTCATAATTCACATTCAGACTACTGGCTTAATTGCCCCCCCTGTAGTCTCATCCCACTAAGGTTGCTGGTTCATTCAGCCCCCTGCATGCTCTGTGAGGCTCCTGCAGAGTGGCTGATTCATCCACCCCCTGCTTCAGGCTAAAAGCCCAGCCCACCTCCTCAACCCCTTTGCCACATCCTTGGGTAGGGGTCATGGCTCCCACCAACCTCCCCAACAGGGTGGCTCTGAGATCAGGCTCCAGGAGCTCCTCACCCAGCTATCATGGCAGAGACCTTTAGTAACAGTTGCACCGGCACCTTCTAGTTCAGCACTAACACTCCCTGCTACAAACAGTCTCATTGTTTGGGGGAGGTGGGGTTTGGGAGGGAGGGTGAGTTTTTATGATTTGTTTTAAAATTTGTAGATTTATTTTATGTTGTTCGCTGCCCCGAGCTGACTTTGGGCAGGAGGGGCGGGGTATAAGTTTTAAATAAATAAATAAAAATTGTTTTCAACTGAACTAGTAAATTTGATTAGTATCTTTGCAGGACTGAGGCCTTAGCTGGTAAATTGAAATGAAATTATGAATGCTTTCATTGGGTAATATTCCATCCAGTAGAGGACAGTAGTGTACACACTCAGGCTGCTGTTCATTATAATTACTATTATATTATCAAAAATAAGAGAGGAGTTAGGCTCTTACAATTTCACTAATGCTCCAAAAAGCATAGAAATTTAAAGTTAAGACTCCTGCCAATGTCCGTGCAAGCAGTAAAGTGCAATAAAGTCCAGCTTAGGCTTCATGTGTCCCACCCACACTTTGCCTTGGACTTTCAACCCTAATCCTCTTCCTTTGCAGGTTCAGGGCAACACTGAAACTGGTGACAGCAACCTCCTCCCCACCCCAATATTATGTTCTTGATCCCTTGTAGCCACAATTTTTCCTTCATTTATAGTTCCCCTCTCAGGCAACAATTGTCCCCCAAACCTTGTCCCTGAATACACATCACCCATCTCTCAGCTTCCTTCTCCCATATATACCATCCACCCTTGGAGGTCCCCTCCCCATGAACACAGTGCTCCTCACCCCTGAATGACTCTGAATGCCTTATCCTCCCCCCTCCCCCAATGTACACCCTCCCAGCATCTGGCTGCCTCTTGCTCATACACATACTATTCCACACTGCTGCGTGTTCCCAGTCTTCTCTAGTACTACACATTTTGTACCTATCAACCTTCCCTCTCCCATGCACCCCGCTCCCACCCAGTACTTGGATGTCCCATTGTCCCCAACTGATAAAAGCAGATATGAAAAATATACAAACACTTCATCTCCACCCCTAGCTAGCCCCTAAACCTTGACCCTGAATACATATCACCCATCTCTCAGCCTTCTTCCCCCATTCTCCTCCCCCCACCCAGCACCTGGGTACTCCTCCCCATACAAATACTGCTCCCTACCCCTGGCTGCCCCTCAGCCTTGTCTGTGGGTATACATCAGTCATCCAGGGGAATTTCCCTGTTTATGCAGTCCTCTGCTGTCCCAAACGTCAGCCTTCCTTTCATCCCCTCACACAAAGCCTTTGTCTGAATGACTGCTTGTTATTCCAGCTCAGAGTAGCTCTTCTGGAGTAAAAAATCATGCATCTATGTACATTTCTGAGAACATATAGAATTAAGTAAAAAGTATGGTTATAACTCCTAAAAGCAAAAGGAGGTAGAGCAACATGGGTTTATTTATTTATTTTCACTCCAGAATAAATGGGTGCACAAACAAAAGCAAGTTAAGGAGTACACACTCCATCCCATCGACCTTGGCACAGAGTCCCCCTTCAGGGAATACACAATCGTTTACCCCTGGGGTAGTCTCCTCTCTCTACTTTGCACTGTCACGGGTTTGGGAGTCTGCACCCCCCACTTTACCAGGTTTGAGTGACTCAGTTTCCCCTTGTGCACAGTTCTCTTGAATCAGTTTCTCTCACTGGCTAATTCAAGTGTGCCACAATGAAACTTCTTGTCATACAAGGACCCGATCCTTCCCGTTTACAGATTCTTTACTCTCTGGGTTCTCAAGAGCTTGAGGGCTCTTGTAGCTCACTTGTGTTCCAATATTAGACTCTTTCCACTTCTTTATGAAATAAGAAGTAACTTTATTGATTACATAAACAAGATAGTTAAACAGAGTGGTAATTAGAAATCAAAGGTAAATATAACGCATTCCTAACTTATATTGTTGAGTTCCTAAACTATTCATCTTACCCTAAAACAAGGTCCAGAAGTTCTGGTTTTCTCAGCCATGAAGGTGAATGGCTGGGCACTTGGCTTTAGAGATCAAAATCCTTCTCTCACTTCATGCTTCTCCCAGCCTGCTGCTGGCTGACTTTTCATATGTAGATGTTCAAGATGGCTTTTGCAAGAAGTCTCCAAGCAGTTTCTCTTCCCCCCGGAATCTCTGTCCTTATATAGCATTTAACTTTCTTTGTCTCAGATTTCCCACCTTTGGGGAATAGTGGGTCACGTAGCCAACCCAGGTAAACATGGAAGTTAATTTACATCTCCACAGGGCTGCCTATCAAGCCAGAGGTTCTGAATACCCTTTCTGTTATCTGTTTGCATTTCCTGTGTTGTTTGTAATCTGGTGCCAGAGCTTTAATGTGAGTTCTATCGTTCTCAGAGTTAACATTACAAACATATGGAACCTTTGACATTACATAGTGTACATTGCATACATGTGAAACCCTTGGCACCACACATTTACCAAACATCTAGTCCCGTGTTACATGTGTGACCCCGTGTTACATGTGTGACATGTGTTTCTCCGTGACAGTCCCCCTTCAGGGAATACACAATCCTTTACCCCTGGGGTAGTCTCCTCTTTCTACTTTGCAAATGTCACACAAACACGAGGTAGTTATTGTGGAGTAAAAAAACCCCAAGCATTCTCAGTGGGCACAATTTTCCACCATTAGTCAATGGGAGATGGGCCATTTACTTATAATTGATTTATTTATTTAATTGTATGTCCTATCCCTAGGACTCAGGAAAGATTACAAAATATAATTTTTATAAGTATCAAAGTAAAACAGATTAAAACTCCCCAACCTCAACCCTACAGATCAGGATGCAATCCTCCATGAGGATAGCACATACACCAGCAGGGGCACTTCCACTGCTTGCCAGGGCAGGCAGCATCCCTGCACAGGATCGTGCTAGGAGACTGGTTAGGAAGTGCCACATCCTGGCTTGCCGGTTGTCAGTGTTGAGGAGCGATCCTGCCCCCGGTGGGAGTTTTGCTGTTGACTTCAGTGGAGTAGGATGGCCAGATGTGCACAGTTTAGAGAAATACAATGCCCTCTAAAATGTGCGTATCTGGCCACCCTAGAGCGGAGTCCGAATCCTTTCTAAAGCCATAAGAAGGGAGCTGCTTAGCTCTCCCTTGAGAGACCAGAGGATTCCAATGAGCCAGGCTTGCAGCAAATAACTAACTAAATAAGCCCTAGTGAAAGCAGCCCGCCTGGTTGGCCTCCTTAAGGAGATTCAGGGGCAGCCGCCTGACCGTTGGCTCTGAAGGCCCAGGCTTCTCCGAGAGCGCAGTAGCCTCCCCCGCGCTCCAGCTTTAATAGCGAGGGGTATGCCTGAGCCAGGCAGCGCTTTGGGCAGCCCCACCAAGAAGGGGCCTGAGAGCTGCAGTCGGGCCGCGCAGAGGCAGGCGAGCGAGGCTCCTCCCGCCAGGCCCTGAGCGAGGCGGATTCGGCTGCTCGCCGGTTCAGGTCAGTCTGCGGCCAGGAGCGGCGGGGGCTCTGTGTGTCTCGGCAAAGCGGAGGCAGGGCTGTTGCCTGGGCACGGGGGAGCCCCCCACGGAGGGGAGCCTTCTCGGGGCGGCGGCAGCAGCGGGGAATGGGGCCGGGCGCGGGGCCCTTGAGCGCTTCAAGCATTGGCGCGGAGAGAGCGGGCTCTCGGGGCAGGCTCGAGCTGAGCCGCGCCGGCTGGTTGGGAGGCGCTTTCCCCTCAGTTACGTGGCTGCAAAGGCTGCAGCTCCGGATCGCGGGGAACCAGCGAGTGTGTGTGGCGCTAGCTCCATCGGAGACTCTAGCAGCCCCCCGCTTCGGTTCCCTCCAGGAGGGCGTGAGGTTCCGGCCAAGTGCGGGACTAGGGGACCCAGGCGTAGTAAATAAATAGTTTAAGCAAGAACAAAAGCTGTGATATGCCCCCCCCCCTCTCTCATTTACTGCAGTATTTTATCCTATACATTCCAAAATATGACTATGGTAAAATACTGCTGTAAATGGTTCACAGAATTCCCCTCTCCTGAGGGGGGAAATCCTGCTTTCTGAACAGCTCATTTGTATTGCATCTTTCTCTCCCGATATTTTAGGTGTAGGTACCGTGATAAATAAGAGTTGGTGTCCTGAGAGATACCTGTACCTGAGCTAAGAATTTTTTGTACAAGGAAGAGTGTCTGCCACTTCCCCTGCATTGCCTGCACAAGCACCAGACTCTCTCAAATGACATTTTAACAGATTATTTGCTTGCTTACAGAATCTAGTGTAAAGGCTGAATGCTGGGGATATGAATAAATCTAGGTGAAAATCCACAGATCTGCTCTCCCTACAGAAAGAATATGAAGATTCTGGTTTGTTTTTTTTTGGTCTTCCACTGTGGTGTTACAATAATGCTGCATTTGGATTTCCTAATTGGTGTATTTGTGGAAGGAAGAAACAGTGTAAGCTCATGTTCTTTTGCAACTGTTGTCTTTTGACATACAGAGCAAAACATTAAAAGGTGGCAGTTTGAGGAGACCTGCCCATAACATGGGTGTCACATTAGAAACTGTAAGTAAAAAAATATAGCACAGCTGCAGACCCTGCAATGAAATGTGATGAACAATGGCCCTTTTCACATGAGACACCCCCACGCAGTGCACACATGGCTGGCTGGGTGGGTATGTGTGCATGCGTGGGGGAGTCCCGTTTGCTGCGGTGGGTGGGTGCTCAGCACACCTCCACTCACCGCCCGCGCACAGAGCCATCGGCCAAAAGGGGGATGGGTCCATGCGTGTCTGCGTGACAGCTGCCTATGCGCTGCACACCCACTGCAGCGCACACCCATTCTTTCTCCCACCCACCATCAGCAGCCTCTTTGAAAAGGGCCAAGAAAAACATCTTCATAGATTTTTTAAAAAATTATTATTTTATTTTTCTCTGACCATTATAAGTGTTTGGGAAACAATGACAGGATGGTTGAGTCTTAACACACTGGTATTCATAACCAGCGTATGCATGAGATCCTTTGGTGGGATAGCAATGCTAGCAATAAACATGGACATGAGTTCTGAGAAAAGAATGGGACTCATGCCCATGCTGACAGCTAAAGTGTATGCTAGCCTCCCAGGGCATCATGCTGCATGGGCCAGGTTAAACGGACCTTCTTTCATTGCAGTGAGGCTCTGCCATCACAAATGCATTTAGGATCACAACCAAAGATGGGTTTGTTTTATTATGATGAGCATTTATATAGCGCTAACGCTGTACCTGGCGCTTTACAAAGAATAAGATAGACACGGTCCCTGCCCGAGAGCTTACAATCTAAGGACAGGGGGAGGGGAGACAGGGAAGGGGGAACAGAGGGAGAGACAAGGGATGCGACATTCATGAGGATGCGAGAGCTCAGGTGCATGTTCTTGGCTTGATTGAAGTAAGCTGGGAGTTTGCAGATAACAGGTGGGGGATAATCCTGGGTGGGAATGGTTAGCAGGAGTTAGGAAGGGCGGAGTGGAAGAGGTGGGTCTTGAGGAGGGACTTGAAGGTGTGGAGGCCAGGTGGATGAGGGCAAACTATATCTAATTATTTAGATATATCTAATTATTTCAATGCTGTATGGCCTCAAACTGCTGCACCATATAAAATACTGGCACAAACTAGCAACAGACTCTTATAGCTGACAATGGGGAATTTCAGCCAAAAGAAACAACATATCCAAATTGCCCCTATCGCAGGCAAGGATTTAGATCTCAAAAAGTGGAAATGGGCATTCCAGGAGGGGGCTGCCAACAAAATAATCCCCAGATACTTAAATTCCTGCACAATATCAAATTGATTACCACCAACCTGATACTTGTCTTGCTGTAGTTGATCTTCAGAGGGTCTCGGTACAGACTCCAACATGCTAAAGCTCAGTACAGTCAACTGGAAGTAGAACTCTAATGTTGATTCCTTTTGTTTGTTTGATAAAATGAGTTGTGTAGGATTTAAACCTCTAGCTTTTGTAGGTCTGTTTGTTTGTTTTTTTTCTTTTTAGAATGGGGAATAGTACCTCTACTTCTGTAGACTTGTCTAATGCTGCTACTGTAAACCAGATCCAGGTGAGTGAGGGTGATTGTTACTGGTTATTCAAGACCCATTTTAAGTATGTATGAAAACTAATCAGAAGTATAGCTTGTTAACTACTTAGCTCCACTGGGAGAACCACTGTATCTCCTCTGTGCCTCCCCTTGTTAATCTTATATTGTCAGCCCCCCAAGCTAGATCTTGCTTCAAATTTTATTTAAATTTTTATCCCAAAGGCTCATTGTGCGATCAGTTCAAACACATTGCTGATTCTATGTTAAATAATACTTACACTCTTTGGAATTTTCCTTCATTTTGGTAGCAAAGTGTGTATTGCTTTAGGCCCTGGATCCAGTACTCTGATCTGTGTGGAGTCTTTTTATTCTTTCATGCAGTATATTTGTCCGTTTTTAAGTACTGATATCAGTATTGAACAATAAATAAAACACAAAGTGTAACTTAGTGAAACTAAACTGTCTTGTTTCTATGTAGAGTTAATGTTACTGCAAATCTTAATACAGGCGTCTCCTATTTATTTATTTTTTAACCATAACAAAATGTATGCTAATGCAGGTAAATATTCTATTTAAATATAGACTGCACAACTCAAGATTTTTTTAAACATACAGGAAACCATTGCGGACAACTGTGTAGTGATCTTCTCTAAATCAACATGCTCTTACTGCAGAATGGCAAAACAACTATTCCAGGATATGAATGTAAACTATACAGCTGTAGAACTGGACATGTGTGAAAATGGAAACCAATTCCAAGATGTTCTTCTTAAGATGACTGGGGGGAGGACGGTGAGTAGTTATCTCAGATGAACAGGGACCATGGACAGAAGTTATACCTCGCAGGCAGTGGCCTCTTAACATTTTACCAAGTAGGTTTAAAGCTTGTATATAAGCTCATAAGTAAAGTATAGGGTGCTGTAAGAGAGTCAGGGATTTAAATTCAGCACTCTGATCTCGGCTCCTATGTGGTATTACATGTTAATGACAGCTATAGTACTTCTAGCAGTGCTGTCTTTTAGATATGATACAGACAGTCCTAAGTTGGAGACATAAATCAAATTCCTTGCAGTTGTTAAACTTGATAGGGGTGTTTTGTTTTTGTTTTATGCTTGGGTAGGATTGCTAACCCTAGGNAAGTGATGAGTCACACCTCCATGACCTGTACATGTACTTCTCTTTAGAAGAGCTTGCCAGTGTTGAGACAGGATGCTGGGCTAGATGGACTGATGCTCTGACCCAGTACGACACTTCTTATGCTCTAACTTAGGACCATGGCCTAAGCAGGGCTGTCAAATTCCACTTGCCTGCTTGCTTCTGGCTAGTATACATTTTGAGCTAGCAAGTCAATTTTTACAGTCCTGAGCCCCTTTCCCCACCATAAGACCTAACTTGACAAGTGGACTTTTATGCCTGGCTAGTGAATGATATAACTTTACAGGCTTGTGTAAAAGCTACGTTCAGGACCGTGGGGAATCTTGACTCATGATTATTGTGTGTAGAAAGTAGATAGATTTGAAGTCCATAATTTCAGATGCAAACAGGACTAAGTTGATCAGCTAACCATGTTCTTTCTATGCAGGACTAGACATTATTATTAGTCTCTCCAAAACTACAGGCCTAAATCAAGAAAGTGGAAGGACTCTCTTTGGTAAGGACTGCATGGGCCCTGTCATGCTAGTGCTTTCACACAAGTTTAATTTTGCTGCCAAGAACAGTGTAGCAGGGCCGGGCCCTGAGGGGGTAAGTCCTCAGAGGATCTGGACCACAGTGACCCAGGCCCACATGAGATCTTTGCAAAGACAGAGGTGATGCAGGTAGGAGGGACCGGGGGAGTGGTGGCACACATCATTGATGGGGTCTGTCCTCCGTTGATCCCTCAGGTTTGCAGTCTGGGGGTGCTCCTTGACTCACAACTCCCCCTGGATGTCCAGGTGGAGGTTGTGGCGAGGGGTGCGTTTCGCCAATTAAATCTGGTGCATCGGCTTTGGTCGTATGTCTCGGACTCTGACCTAGTCACCATCATCTATGCTTTCATCACCTCAGGACTTGACTACTGCAATGCACTTTACATGGGGCTACCCTTGGTGACTGTCTGGAGACTGCAGTTGGTGCAGAATGCAGCGGCTCATCTCCGTATGGGAGTGGGTCACCACGAG
>QEPC01000266.1:112488-148221 GCA_003113815.1 Sphenodon punctatus | reverse complement strand
CTGCAGCCAGACTCTTCCATGCCACACCTGATCTTCATAGTCCATTCCTCCTAGCCAGTAACAGTACCTGATGAAACCAGACTCACCCAGGAACAGCTCTTGGTTGGCTCAGGCCTTATGAGGCAAGGCTCCTGCCTCTCCATGGTGATGCCCCGGGCTCAGCTCTGCCTTTCAAGCCTTAAGGCTGGTCTAGCCGCGCCCAGCCCAGCTGGCCCCAGTTAGCTACTGAAGCTCCCAGTTTCCAGGGCCCAGCACCTGTACTCTCTTACGTGCTGTTTTCCTTTACTAGTCACTCTTTTTTAGCACTCCCTAGCACCCTGTTACACTTCTCCACCCTTGGAGGAGAAGAGTCCCACAACAGGTGGACCTGGCTAAAATAAACCTCCCAATTATACGGGGTGCTTTCTCTTTTACAACAATTCTCAACGGAAACAGAGACCCTGAACACCAGGGCAAGGTGGAGACTGGGCCCACCCAGCACACCAGCCCCAAGCCCTGTGACTCTATGCAGCCTGTTCACTATAGACAGGTTGTTGATGTCACAGTGCCCACCATCATTCCCAGGGCTCTCTAATACCTCCTTAAGTACAAATCATTCCCCTAACGTATACAATCAACAGTAATACAAAGGCATATCAAGTACAACTATAATGGACAATATTTCATAATTCACATTCAGACTACTGGCTTAATTGCCCCCCCTGTAGTCTCATCCCACTAAGGTTGCTGGTTCATTCAGCCCCCTGCATGCTCTGTGAGGCTCCTGCAGAGTGGCTGATTCATCCACCCCCTGCTTCAGGCTAAAAGCCCAGCCCACCTCCTCAACCCCTTTGCCACATCCTTGGGTAGGGGTCATGGCTCCCACCAACCTCCCCAACAGGGTGGCTCTGAGATCAGGCTCCAGGAGCTCCTCACCCTGCTATCATGGCAGAGACCTTTAGTAACAGTTGCACCGGCACCTTCTAGTTCAGCACTAACACTCCCTGCTACAAACAGTCTCATTGTTTGGGGGAGGTGGGGTTTGGGAGGGAGGGTGAGTTTTTATGATTTGTTTTAAAATTTGTAGATTTATTTTATGTTGTTCGCTGCCCCGAGCTGACTTTGGGCAGGAGGGGCGGGGTATAAGTTTTAAATAAATAAATAAAAATTGTTTTCAACTGAACTAGTAAATTTGATTAGTATCTTTGCAGGACTGAGGCCTTAGCTGGTAAATTGAAATGAAATTATGAATGCTTTCATTGGGTAATATTCCATCCAGTAGAGGACAGTAGTGTACACACACTCAGGCTGCTGTTCATTATAATTACTATTATATTATCAAAAATAAGAGAGGAGTTAGGCTCTTACAATTTCACTAATGCTCCAAAAAGCATAGAAATTTAAAGTTAAGACTCCTGCCAATGTCCGTGCAAGCAGTAAAGTGCAATAAAGTCCAGCTTAGGCTTCATGTGTCCCACCCACACTTTGCCTTGGACTTTCAACCCTAATCCTCTTCCTTTGCAGGTTCAGGGCAACACTGAAACTGGTGACAGCAACCTCCTCCCCACCCCAATATTATGTTCTTGATCCCTTGTAGCCACAATTTTTCCTTCATTTATAGTTCCCCTCTCAGGCAACAATTGTCCCCCAAACCTTGTCCCTGAATACACATCACCCATCTCTCAGCTTCCTTCTCCCATATATACCATCCACCCTTGGAGGTCCCCTCCCCATGAACACAGTGCTCCTCACCCCTGAATGACTCTGAATGCCTTATCCTCCCCCCACCCCCAATGTACACCCTCCCAGCATCTGGCTGCCTCTTGCTCATACACATACTATTCCACACTGCTGCGTGTTCCCAGTCTTCTCTAGTACTACACATTTTGTACCTATCAACCTTCCCTCTCCCATGCACCCCGCTCCCACCCAGTACTTGGATGTCCCATTGTCCCCAACTGATAAAAGCAGATATGAAAAATATACAAACACTTCATCTCCACCCCTAGCTAGCCCCTAAACCTTGACCCTGAATACATATCACCCATCTCTCAGCCTTCTTCCCCCATTCTCCTCCCCCCACCCAGCACCTGGGTACTCCTCCCCATACAAATACTGCTCCCTACCCCTGGCTGCCCCTCAGCCTTGTCTGTGGGTATACATCAGTCATCCAGGGGAATTTCCCTGTTTATGCAGTCCTCTGCTGTCCCAAACTTCAGCCTTCCTTTCATCCCCTCACACAAAGCCTTTGTCTGAATGACTGCTTGTTATTCCAGCTCAGAGTAACTCTTCTGGAGTAAAAAATCATGCATCTATGTACATTTCTGAGAACATATAAAATTAAGTAAAAAGTATGGTTATAACTCCTAAAAGCAAAAGGAGGTAGAGCAACATGGGTTTATTTATTTATTTTCACTCCAGAATAAATGGGTGCACAAACAAAAGCAAGTTAAGGAGTACACACTCCATCCCATCGACCTTGGCACAGAGTCCCCCTTCAGGGAATACACAATCGTTTACCCCTGGGGTAGTCTCCTCTCTCTACTTTGCACTGTCACGGGTTTGGGAGTCTGCACCCCCCACTTTACCAGGTTTGAGTGACTCAGTTTCCCCTTGTGCACAGTTCTCTTGAATCAGTTTCTCTCACTGGCTAATTCAAGTGTGCCACAATGAAACTTCTTGTCATACAAGGACCCGATCCTTCCCGTTTANCTTACATGAGTTGGATAGAATTCCTTTGGTCACATAACTGACACAGATCGGGGCTGCAAAGAAACTCTCTGGTGAGGAGGGACCTGCAAAGCAATCTCCCCTCTTTCCCATGAAATTGAGAAGGCTGCTTCCAGGTGGGGGAAAAACCAAAATGAAACAAAACCTCCACTATGATGATGGAGTGATGGTGAAAGTGGTGGAGTTGGGGCTGAAAGGAAACTCACTGGCTGCTCTGGTTGCCAAGTAAACTCCCCAGTAGGTGAAACTGACATGGTTACTACTGCTTTCAAACTAAACAAGGGTGAAAGTGACAAAACTCAGGGCTGGAAGGGAAACCCTCCAAAAAGAGGGATCTTCAAAGTGATCTCCCTCTCCACCACTCCCACCTTTCCCCTTTCCAGTTAAACTGTCAAAGCTGGAGCTGAAAAAGAAGCTCGCTTGGAGAAGTGATGGTGTCAGGAGAGAGGCTATATGAACTGAGGAATTGTATGTGAGCTGGATAGAACTTCTTCAGGTGTGTAACTGAGAAAGGGAAGGCTACAAGGGAGGCTTTGGTGAGGGGAGATCTGCAAAGTAATATCCCCCTCTAGTTCCCCCACCTCCTGCTGGTGAAACTGATGAGGTTGCTCCCGGGTGTAAAATTCCACTGGTGAAGCTGACAAAGTTTGAGCTGAAAGGCAAACTCACATGCTGGCTGCCAATCAAACTCGAGTTGGTACTGTGGCAGTAGGGGGAATTTAGTGCATTCTTTTTTGAAAAAACAGGGAAATGATTAGATTTTATTTTTTTTGGTTAAGAGAGGAGTTAAGGCTCTCACAAATTCACTCATGCTCCAAAAAACATGGAAATGGTAAGCTAAGGCTCCTGCCTTAACTTGTGTGCCATGTAAGCAGTAAAGATGTTGAAGGGGCCCTGAGGGGCAAGTCTTTTCCAGATCCACACTCCAGTGACCTAGGCTCATGTGGGATTTTCACCAAAGTGTCCTGTACAAACATCACCAACATTGGTTTTAATGCACAATCCAATACAGGGGTCTCAGGGTGTCTCTTACGTAGGCCCCTCCTGGTTAGGCACAATCTCAGCCACGTTCCTCCTAGTCTATCCATGTACGTACTCTAGGTACCTTTATGGGGGGGGGGGGTGAGTTTTAATCCCCCATTTATATATTTATTTATGCACACTGCCCTGTTTTATTGATGTACTTTATATTGTATTTTAAATGTTTTAAACTACTTTTATTGTTGTTAACCGCCCCGAGCTGCTTTGCAGGATGGGGCGGTATAAAATCTACAAAAAAATAAATAAAATAAATCATAGGCTCCCTGGTCAGCTCTGTTCCTTCCAGCCAGACCTCAAGCAATCTATTCCCCTCACATAGGTATATCATACATGGGCATCTCCCTGGCTTGGCTTGGCATAATCCCTCCTGGCCTGTCTTTTGTAAAAACACCCATACTGAGCTTTGTTTAGCCTTATCTCCAGCCGAGGCTCTCATGGCTGGCTCGGCCAGGCCTAGCTGGTTCCACTCAGCTGGCCTAATCACTGGCTTTTTTGCTGGTCTCTTAAAGGGCCAAAGCTAGCCTGGCTTCTGCTGAGGCTGGGCACTCTGCTGTCCCCAAGGGCACCAGCATCTTTCCTCAGAGCCTGTTGTGGCATTGTTCTCCTTTTTTTACCTGCTCGTACCTGTAGCCATGCTTCATAGATTCTTGCATATTGTGCTTGCTTACAATTTAGGTTCCATGCACCNCTCATTTGTATTGCATCTTTCTCTCCCGATATTTTAGGTGTAGGTACCGTGATAAATAAGAGTTGGTGTCCTGAGAGATACCTGTACCTGAGCTAAGAATTTTTTGTACAAGGAAGAGTGTCTGCCACTTCCCCTGCATTGCCTGCACAAGCACCAGACTCTCTCAAATGACATTTTAACAGATTATTTGCTTGCTTACAGAATCTAGTGTAAAGGCTGAATGCTGGGGATACGAATAAATCTAGGTGAAAATCCACAGATCTGCTCTCCCTACAGAAAGAATATGAAGATTCTGGTGTTTTTTTTTTTTGGACTTCCACTGTGGTGTTACAATAATGCTGCATTTGGATTTCCTAATTGGTGTATTTGTGGAAGGAAGAAACAGTGTAAGCTCATGTTCTTTTGCAACTGTTGTCTTTTGACATACAGAGCAAAACATTAAAAGGGGGCAGTTTGTGGAGACCTGCCCATAACATGGGTGTCACATTAGAAACTGTAAGTAAAAAAATATAGCACAGCTGCAGACCCTGCAATGAAATGTGATGAACAATGGCCCTTTTCACATGAGACACCCCCACGCAGTGCACACATGGCTGGCTGGGTGGGTATGTGTGCATGCGTGGGGGAGTCCCGTTTGCTGCGGTGGGTGGGTGCTCAGCACACCTCCACTCACCGCCCGCGCACAGAGCCATCGGCCAAAAGGGGGATGGGTCCATGCGTGTCTGCGTGACAGCTGCCTATGCGCTGCACACCCACTGCAGCGCACACCCATTCTTTCTCCCACCCACCATCAGCAGCCTCTTTGAAAAGGGCCAATAAAAACATCTTCATAGATTTTTTAAAAAAATATTATTTTATTTTTCTCTGACCATTATAAGTGTTTGGGAAACAATGACAGGATGGTTGAGTCTTAACACACTGGTATTCATAACCAGCGTATGCATGAGATCCTTTGGTGGGATAGCAATGCTAGCAATAAACATGGACATGAGTTCTGAGAAAAGAATGGGACTCATGCCCATGCTGACAGCTAAAGTGTATGCTAGCCTCCCAGGGCATCATGCTGCATGGGCCAGGTTAAACGGACCTTCTTTCATTGCAGTGAGGCTCTGCCATCACAAATGCATTTAGGATCACAACCAAAGATGGGTTTGTTTTATTATGATGAGCATTTATATAGCGCTAACGCTGTACCTGGCGCTTTACAAAGAATAAGATAGACACGGTCCCTGCCCGAGAGCTTACAATCTAAGGACAGGGGGAGGGGAGACAGGGAAGGGGGAACAGAGGGAGAGACAAGGGATGCGACATTCATGAGGATGCGAGAGCTCAGGTGCATGTTCTTGGCTTGATTGAAGTAAGCTGGGAGTTTGCAGATAACAGGTGGGGGATAATCCTGGGTGGGGATGATTAGCAGGAGTTAGGAAGGGCGGAGTGGAAGAGGTGGGTCTTGAGGAGGGACTTGAAGGTGTGGAGGCCAGGTGGATGAGGGCAAACTGTATCTAATTATTTAGATATATCTAATTATTTCAATGCTGTATGGCCTCAAACTGCTGCACCATATAAAATACTGGCACAAACTAGCAACAGACTCTTATAGCTGACAATGGGGAATTTCAGCCAAAAGAAACAACATATCCAAATTGCCCCTATCGCAGGCAAGGATTTAGATCTCAAAAAGTGGAAATGGGCATTCCAGGAGGGGGCTGCCAACAAAATAATCCCCAGATACTTAAATTCCTGCACAATCTCAAATTGATTACCACCAACCTGCTACTTGTCTTGCTGTAGTTGATCTTCCGAGGGTCTCGGTACAGACTCCAACATGCTAAAGCTCAGTACAGTCAACTGGAAGTAGAACTCTAATGTTGATTCCTTTTGTTTGTTTGATAAAATGAGTTGTGTAGGATTTAAACCTCTAGCTTTTGTAGGTCTGTTTGTTTGTTTTTTTCTTTTTAGAATGGGGAATAGTACCTCTACTTCTGTAGACTTGTCTAATGCTGCTACTGTAAACCAGATCCAGGTGAGTGAGGGTGATTGTTACTGGTTATTCAAGACCCATTTTAAGTATGTATGAAAACTAATCAGAAGTATAGCTTGTTAACTACTTAGCTCCACTGGGAGAACCACTGTATCTCCTCTGTGCCTCCCCTTGTTAATCTTATATTGTCAGCCCCCCAAGCTAGATCTTGCTTCAAATTTTATTTAAATTTTTATCCCAAAGGCTCATTGTGCGATCAGTTCAAACACATTGCTGATTCTATGTTAAATAATACTTACACTCTTTGGAATTTTCCTTCATTTTGGTAGCAAAGTGTGTATTGCTTTAGGCCCTGGATCCAGTACTCTGATCTGTGTGGAGTCTTTTTATTCTTTCATGCAGTATATTTGTCCGTTTTTAAGTACTGATATCAGTATTGGACAATAAATAAAACACAAAGTGTAACTTAGTGAAACTAAACTGTCTTGTTTCTATGTAGGGTTAATGTTACTGCAAATCTTAATACAGGCGTCTCCTATTTATTTATTTTTTAACCATAACAAAATGTATGCTAATGCAGGTAAATATTCTATTTAAATATAGACTGCACAACTCAAGATTTTTTTAAACATACAGGAAACCATTGCGGACAACTGTGTAGTGATCTTCTCTAAATCAACATGCTCTTACTGCAGAATGGCAAAACAACTATTCCAGGATATGAATGTAAACTATACAGCTGTAGAACTGGACATGTGTGAAAATGGAAACCAATTCCAAGATGTTCTTCTTAAGATGACTGGGGGGAGGACGGTGAGTAGTTATCTCAGATGAACAGGGACCATGGACAGAAGTTATACCTCGCAGGCAGTGGCCTCTTAACATTTTACCAAGTAGGTTTAAAGCTTGTATATAAGCTCATAAGTAAAGTATAGGGTGCTGTAAGAGAGTCAGGGATTTAAATTCAGCACTCTGATCTCGGCTCCTATGTGGTATTACATGTTAATGACAGCTATAGTACTTCTAGCAGTGCTGTCTTTTAGATATGATACAGACAGTCCTAAGTTGGAGACATAAATCAAATTCCTTGCAGTTGTTAAACTTGATAGGGGTGTTTTGTTTTTGTTTTATGCTTGGGTAGGATTGCTAACCCTAGGGTCCTGACCAAGTTGGGAAGCTACATTTTTCCCCATTGAACAAATTCCTACTATATCACTGAGCATCAGCATCTTTTTTGTTGCACGTTCTAGAGTTACACATTCTAGAAGTGCACCCCATTCAATCTAGTGTAAATGTGGTGTACGTTCATACCACTTTGAGATGGCATGAAATGGATTTGTTTAATTATTATTATTTTAAAGTAGAATATTTTAGAATCCTCTTTTATTGCCCCATGTTCTAAATACAAAGCACAAAATAGTAACCATACAGCAGTACTAACCCAGGGGCAGGCAAAGTTCCCAATCCAAAGAGCCATATATCAAAATTTATGGTGGCTGCACACTGCATTAAAAATCATGAATATTTGTGCATTATAAAGTTGGGATGATTTTTCCTATCATTGTGACATCTGGCAGGAAGGATTGCTGAGGTGAGGGGTAGAATCTGTCCAAATGTCAGGCAAATCGGACAAAAAACAAGGAAGTTACAGATGTTTGAAATTTGGAGACAGAATGACATTTTCTCCCCTATGTGACTTTTTGTGCTCATGAAGACTTAGTTCTGGGAACAACATTAAGAAATCTAGCAGTGCTTGAAAATTCAAATTTGTCCTGAACGAACTTTGTTTTTAGTTTTTGGAAATCCGTTGTATAGTTTTGAAGTGCCCATTTTAGCAAATGGGGAGGAAAAGCAACTTCTGTGCTGTTTCACTAATATTCTATTGTGCTATACAGGAGATGAGCTTTTGTGAACACTATTGTTATATGGCCGTGAGTGGCGTTTGTTGCATGCTATGAACAAAGCTGAGACTGAAAGGGAAACTCACTGGCTTGCAACTTCAGCTGCCAAGCAAACTCCCCAGCAGGTGAAACTGAAAGGAATGTCAGTTGGGGGAAAAAAAGAGACAACAGGAATACCAGCTTGCTGTAATGGGGCTTTGGGAATGCCAGTAACCTTTAATGAGCATTAATCTAATTAAAGGGCAGATGCTTAACTGAAACCAAGCAAGTGGGGGAGGATCTGAAATGCCAATGAAGGTAGGGGATTAAAAAGGCCAGGAGGGAAAAAGTAAAAAAGCCACAGAGAAGAAATGGAAAAATAGGGAGGGGAGCTGGGTGGAATGACAGGAGGCCATTTGGAGCATCTGGAATTATGGGGGCGCTAGGTGGCATGATGGATATAAGACCACCAGGAGCAGCTGGAATGATGGGGTGTGTGGAACAACTGGAATCGGGTGTGAAAGGACCCAGCCCCCCTCACCATCAGACTGTATGTAGTTGTCTTACATGAGTTGGATAGAATTCCTTTGGTCACATAACTGACACAGATCGGGGCTGCAAAGAAACTCTCTGGTGAGGAGGGACCTGCAAAGCAATCTCCCCTCTTTCCCATGAAATTGAGAAGGCTGCTTCCAGGTGGGGGAAAAACCAAAATGAAACAAAACCTCCACTATGATGATGGAGTGATGGTGAAAGTGGTGGAGTTGGGGCTGAAAGGAAACTCACTGGCTGCTCTGGTTGCCAAGTAAACTCCCCAGTAGGTGAAACTGACATGGTTACTACTGCTTTCAAACTAAACAAGGGTGAAAGTGACAAAACTCAGGGCTGGAAGGGAAACCCTCCAAAAAGAGGGATCTTCAAAGTGATCTCCCTCTCCACCACTCCCACCTTTCCCCTTTCCAGTTAAACTGTCAAAGCTGGAGCTGAAAAAGAAGCTCGCTTGGAGAAGTGATGGTGTCAGGAGAGAGGCTATATGAACTGAGGAATTGTATGTGAGCTGGATAGAACTTCTTCAGGTGTGTAACTGAGAAAGGGAAGGCTACAAGGGAGGCTTTGGTGAGGGGAGATCTGCAAAGTAATATCCCCCTCTAGTTCCCCCACCTCCTGCTGGTGAAACTGATGCGGTTGCTCCCGGGTGTAAAATTCCACTGGTGAAGCTGACAAAGTTTGAGCTGAAAGGCAAACTCACATGCTGGCTGCCAATCAAACTCGGGTTGGTACTGTGGCAGTAGGGGGAATTTAGTGCATTCTTCTTTGAAAAAACAGGGAAATGATTAGATTTTATTTTTTTTGGTTAAGAGAGGAGTTAAGGCTCTCACAAATTCACTCATGCTCCAAAAAACATGGAAATGGTAAGCTAAGGCTCCTGCCTTAACTTGTGTGCCATGTAAGCAGTAAAGATGTTGAAGGGGCCCTGAGGGGGAAGTCTTTTCCAGATCCACACTCCAGTGACCTAGGCTCATGTGGGATTTTCACCAAAGTGTCCTGTACAAACATCACCAACATTGGTTTTAATGCACAATCCAATACAGAGGTCTCAGGGTGTCTCTTACGTAGGCCCCTCCTGGTTAGGCACAATCTCAGCCACGTTCCTCCTAGTCTATCCATGTACGTACTCTGGGTACCTTTATCATAGGCTCCCTGGTCAGCTCTGTTCCTTCCAGCCAGACCTCAAGCAATCTATTCCCCTCACATAGGTATATCATACATGGGCATCTCCCTGGCTTGGCATAATCCCTCCTGGCCTGTCTTTTGTAAAAACACCCATACTGAGCTTTGTTTAGCCTTATCTCCAGCCGAGGCTCTCATGGCTGGCTCGGCCAGGCCCAGCTGGTTCCACTCAGCTGGCCTAATCACTGGCTCTTTTGCTGGTCTCTTAAAGGGCCAAAGCTAGCCTGGCTTCTGCTGAGGCTGGGCACTCTGCTGTCCCCAAGGGCACCAGCATCTTTCCTCAGAGCCTGTTGTGGCATTGTTCTCCTTTTTTTACCTGCTCGTACCTGTAGCCATGCTTCATAGATTCTTGCATATTGTGCGTGCTTACAATTTAGGTTCCATGCACCCATGCATTGCATTGGTCTTTCAGCCGCAATCCAATTCCTCTGCAGGTTGGGGACAATACTGAACTTGGGGAGAGCAGGGGGCAGCTTGCCTGCTGAACCCCAGCTTTCCCTATGTTTTAATTTGGCTGGGAAGAATGTGGACAGCAGGGGCTACAGGCAGTTTGTATCCGGGATTGTAACTTTTGGGATCAGACTCGGTTAAATATTAGGCTTAGAAACATTGAGGCAGGCTTAACCTTGGTGATGTCCCCAGTCTGTAAGATTGAGTAATATCTGAGCAGTACTCCTCCACAAAGATGTGTTGAGGTGATAGACAGCACTGAAATTAATCATGTTTAAGGGTCTTGAAGCAAGAAGACGTGCAAGGGTCTGAAATTCAGATCTAGGTTTGCTACGCTGTTGCAGTACAAATAAGTATGTTCTGGGAGGGAGGGGTTGTTAGAGAGATGTCCTTACCAGAACATCAGACCAGTAGGCTTCCGGTAGCATAGGAGTGCCCAAAACATGCTGTGTCCACAGTTACTTCTCAAGAGTGACCACTCACCATTATCCTTCCTGGAAAAGCAGATCTTTTGAGGTGTAAGTTTGCTGAATTGTACAATAATACATTAAAAATGTGGCAGGAAAGGACATTCTAAACTAAACTGTACTGAGTCCAAGATATGATTTTTGTGAGTACTAAGCAAGAGGGAATATGGAACAAGGCAGAGTTAGTGCAGAAGCAGGGGAAACTGACTGTAAGCAATAGTATTACCATCAGTTCTTTTCATCCCCACAATAGAGTAGTACCTCATTGCATGACATAAGGTGGCAAATATTTATTTATATTTTATTTTCTGAATTTCTACCCTGTCCTTTAATCATCTGTGCAGCAAGCAAATGTGCTTGAGCTGCTGCCTGAGAAAGGAGCTATAAATTAAAGAAGAAATTGTGGCCACAGTGAAGATGGAGATTAAGCACATAATATTGGGGTGGGGAGGAGCTTGCTGTCCCCAGCTTCAGTTTTGCCCTCAACCTGCAAAGGAAGAGGATTAGGGCTGAAAGATCAAGGCACAGTGTCAGTGCATGGAGCCTAGGTTGTGCTCAGGCACATCTTTACTGTTTACATGGTATGCAAGTTAAGGCAGGAGGCTTAGTGAATTTGTAAGAGCCTTAGATCTTCTCTTAAACCAAGATCTAATAATTTTTTTATCTAAGAATTTTCATATCGCTGAGAGCCACAAGTCCCACATGTATAGCCCTTAGAAGCATCTTTTAGGCTGAGCATCTCCTGCTTTTGCGATTAGCTGGGGCTCCTGGCTGCTGAGATTCGGAGGAGCAGCTGAGCTGAATCAGGTGCAGTGAACTAAAATACAGGACCAATAAGGTAGTTGTCCAAGAGCCACATTTGAACTGCCCAAGAGCCATATAGTTTGCCCACCCCTGTATTGAACTCACATTTATATGGAAGTGCTGCTGTGTACATTTTCTAATCCTTCACCCCGGAAATAATTACTGTCTCTTCATTAACAGGTTCCAAGAATATTTATCAATGGTACTTTTGTCGGTGGTGCTACAGATACACAGAAACTCCATCTAGAGGGCAGGCTGCTTCCATTGGTTCATCAGTTTCGGATGCAAAGAGCAGAACACTGCGAGCAGCCATGTAGCCTACCTTAGCCTTGCTTGGAAGCATCGCCTTTTTCCAGATTATTTTTTAGTCCATTAAGCTGAAACCTCAACACTTGAGCTAGGTGTCCAAATCCGTATTTGAAAACACAGTAACGTTAGAAGTAGTTGGAGGTATCCAGATCTCTGGAAATCAGAGCTGAAATGACTTGAGTTGCCAACTCAAGGCAGCCAGGTTCGAAAGACTTGGCCTAGGAATGTTTCATGGTAAAATAGCTGAAGTGTGCTCTGCTGAACTAATCAGGACTTGCAGCCATGAGCTTCTGAATTTTATATTCTGTCTGGCCCAGTCCTTGTGGCCACTGCCCTATCACTTAACTTCCATCCCTCACTTTATCATCAGTAAAAATCATTACCTACCTCACTATGCTTTTGTGCAGGTTTTCTAATACATATTGTACACTGAAGATATATACTAATCTAAGTACTAAGGATGCAAAGAATGAGACTACCATGGCATAAGGGATTTGAGAATCCTGTGCTTAGCATTACATAGGGGGTAAAACTAATGTGGCAGGTGCCCACTATGGCCTGCCTGGGACAGGGTCTCACCCGCGCTTGTGGTCCTGCACTACTTCCCTACGGTGGGCAGGCGGCTGGTCCGGAATGAGTCCTGAAGATGCCAGGTGCCCATGCAGGTTCTGTTTTGCCCTGCCATCCCTGCACGGGCTGCCAGGGCTGGCCATGCATTTCCCCCCACCCTACCTGGGGGCAGCTGTTTCCCACCCTGGGCCAGGGAGCCACTGCACCACACACATCTGTGTTTTTACCCAGGGTTTCATTTTATTGTTGTGTTTTGTTTTTTTTAGAAACAAATGAAATTTGTGGCGATTTGCACTGCTTGTCCCATGCAAGACATCTGTGTATGTCTCTGGGATCCGAGGTAGCACTCTGAGTTAGGTAACTTTAATGTAATCAGGTTGATGCAATTGATTTGAAAAAAGAACTCCTAGTGCATTTTGATATTCCTGTTTAAAATTAATTTAAATTTTATCCTTTGTATATCCACTGTAATTGCTTTAGCCAGTACAAAGAACCACTTCAATATCATTGCACATGAATTCTGCTGCTGGTAGTGAGGATTTTTTCCTGCAAAAATTACATTGTTGCCATGTAAAAGTCATCTTGTTGTTAAACACAGTATCATGATTAGCTATATTTGTTGCGTTTTTTCTTATACATACATTCAATTAACTAAAGGGGAGAGCTATTTATAACCAGAAATACCTTTTTACTTTAATGCTGGAAGGTGGAGACAGCCCCGCCCCCCCCCAATCCCAATCTACCTTTTGGCCCTTTTTCCACAGGGGTGGGGGGAGGTGTTAATGCACGCCAAGGTCCGTGGATGGTAGATGGGTTTGCACCCATCTTCAGTCATCCATGTGCATGAAGAACCACTGCTTTCACTAGTGGTTCCATGTGGGGGACAAGTGGAGGTGTGTGTGCATGGGAGCATGCACACCCACTTGCCATGGGCTTTACACGGACAGCACCCACCCATGAACACTGATTTCTAGGCATTCATGCGTGGATGCTGCCCGTGGAAAAAGGGCCATAGTTGAGGAACATGAGCTGTTCCACCAACCCAGTAGCCCGTCTTGAACGGTGGGGACTCACTATGTCCCTTGCTGCCAAAAACAGCTGTTTGCTAGGCGGTGGGCAGAACACTAATTCCTGTGCCACCCTGGTCAGAGTTTGCCATATTTTTCCCCTTCTCTGCCCAGTACAGAAGGGGATCACTGCTGAAATTCACTACTGGCTCCTTGAGATGTTTTGCCACTGCCTGCTCTGCAGTGTCAGGCTCCTGCTCCCTCTGCGTGCTGCTGCCAACATCCCTAATTGCATGTGCCCACACTGCCTGCCCTGGAGTGGTCCACGTGGGGCAGCTGATGGCCAAGCAACTGCTGCTACTCCTGGGAGTGCTCTGCATCTTGGCTCTCCTGCTGCCGCACCCTCTTGACTGCCGCTCCCTCTCCATCAGAGCATACTTTCTCATGGTGAAGTCTGGCATGCTTGCTGCCATGCTCACCTTCACCCTGGGGTCCAGCATGGTGGAAAGTACGTAGACCTTATGAACGAGGATGAGAATGCCTGCTCAGCCCCTTTCGCCTTTTGTAGTAGGGCCACCATCTCTGGTACAAGCTGCTGCTCCACCTTCCCCGCTGCCTTCGTCCCTTAGGAAGCCTTCCATCTTCCTGATGAGACTTTGGACCAGGGGAGTTACCTGGCTCAGGGTGGCGGTCGGTCTGAGCCATCATTGCCCACTAATCCCATCCTTGTAGCCTTTCCACCCCTATCTCCCCGAGGCTACCTCGTGCAGGACCCACCTCTGCTCCACCAGATGCTCCATCATGCTATAGGTGGAGTTCCACCTGGTGCTGACATCCTGTACAAGGTGGTGCTCCTGCGCCCCCAGCTCCACCTCAAGAGGTGACCACCCTTCACGCTCTTGTTAAAGTACCCTGTAATCTTCCTGCTCTTCTCGATTAACAGGGTTAGGGGGCTGCTGCTGTGCTCTTCTGCCTTCTCCCTCAGGCCCAGGCCATCCTTCACTGCCCGGTGAAAGGTGTGGACAGCACAGGGGATGTGCTAGAACCTGCCCTCCAGCACTGCTGCCTTCATGTTTGCGGCATTATCCATTACCACGAACGCCCTGGCGAATGGGGCTTCCTCCCTTAGCCACCCCACCACCATGGTGTCCAAGGCTCCCCTTATGTTGACAGCAGTGTGTCACTAAACACCTGGGTGCAAAGTAGGACCCACCTGTACCTTGCCCCTGCTGATCCTCCTGCCACCAGTAAGCAGTCAGGGCCAGGTAGACACGTGCATTTTGGCTGCTCCAAATGTCTGTGGTGAAATGCACAACTGCCTCACCTGCCCTGGCCAGTTGCTCCCTCACCCTGGTACAAGGAGGGCACCACCTGCCTGCTGGAAGTGGTGTGTGAGGGAAGTTGGTACTGGGGTGCCAACAGCTGGCGGAATCCCTAGTCCTCCACAATCCTAAATGGCTGGTCATCCAGAGCAATCGTTTCCCCCACCCACCTGGTGAGCTTGGCTGCTGCTGGATGACACACTCGGCCACACCCCCAACTGCCCAAACCTGAGTCTCTATTATGACCTGACGCTGTTGCTGCTGCTGATGGGGAGTTCGAGATGGGACCTGCTGCTGGTGTCCCTCCTTGCCATGAGCAGAGGGGGAAGGTTTGCTGCTGCTTGTGCTGGATGCAGCTGTGAACCTACTCCTGTCCACACTCGCTGTTTCTTGCAGCAGCAAAGCCCTATGCCAAGTTCTCAGGTGGGAATTCATGCCATTGTTGCTGAGATTCCCATGTCACACTACCCTCCCACAGTGAAGGCAGACCAGGTGGCTGCTGTCACCTGGGATCACTTCTTTGAAGTGATCCCACACAGGCCTCCTGGGGTGCCCTCCTGAACCCCTTGTGCCACCACTCATGGCTGCTGCTTTTGTCCCCAATGTGGCTACAGGGGGATCAGCATCAATAGGAGTCTCCTCCTCCTCATCGCTGCCCAGCTCCACACCACCCGTGGCTGCTGCTTCCACCTTGCAGCATGGGGGGAGAGGATGCCCTGCTGCTAACTACTGAAGCTGGGCTGCTGCTGCCAAAGTGGGGAAGGATGCCCTTAAATACATCCTAATATCTATTAAATCTAAATGCCTATAGTATCTATATCTATCTTATCTAATCTATCAAGTACAGGGCAGGGAAAGTGAGAAGGTAAAAGGTAGGGTATAGGAGTAAGGAAAGGAACTGGTAATAGATTTTGTGTGTGCAAGCACCAGTTCTGTAAAACGCAACCTGACAAGCAGACAGCTCTCACAGAACAGAGAGCAAAACACATGGCTTGCCCATTATAAAGGGTTGCAGTGCCCTCCCCCACAGCTCCCTGATTGGTTTTGGGAAGCAGCAGGCACTGAGCAATCACAGTTGTGATCTTCAAAAATCGTGGGGAACAGATGGTGGTAAGCACTGCCATGGTTCAGGGCAGATTCCGGTAAGGCGCGTCGTCATGTCTGTTCTGGGTACCAGCCTACCCTGGGGTAGGGTAGATCCAATCCTGGGTACCGGCTGCTAAGTCTGGTAGAATCACTTCTGAAAATACCCTCGTTTTCACCCTTTGATTTCCCCCACAGAATATAGGCCAAATAGAAAGAGAGAGAAAGAGACTCAGTGAAATTTAAAATCTATACATTTATTTCCACTATAAAAGTACTCAATGAGTCCAAATTGTTGAGCTTGTGGAATTCAATGTAACATTTGCTCCAATGTTTGAATGGCATAGTGCATCTTTAACATACACAGAGTTAACACACACAATGACCTGGGCATTTTCTTTTCTACTATTCCAAAAGTTACTATTTTCACTAAGTTCTTCACTGTACTGTTAGGCTTTGTTCACAAGGTTATATCCATCATGTTAGACATAAGCAAACATACTTGTTATCCTAATTTTTATACTAATTAAAATGATTTTGCATAAATGCTGATTAATGGGCTTTTTTCCTCTGAGTAGATTATTTAGGTCTTAGGTTTTTCTAAAAGACTTAAAATTGAGCCTTCTGCTGAGAGTCAGTAAGTCTTCCCAGCATAAAAGAAAATAAATCTGGCTTCTATAATACGACCTGTTAGCCATAAACACTTTGATTTTACAGACATTATTTTTCAATAATACAAAGCTATGAAAGTTTATCTACTGGTACTAGACACACTGAAGAAAATGTGCAAGATGTTGGAATGCCACCTGGATTATCTTGCTGAAGAGATGTCATTTTTATAACTATAATAAAATATGCAAAGGAATTTCCAAGACACTGCATTTAATTTTATCGGTTAAACATCTAACAAAATCCTAAAAATTACCTAAAATACTAACCCTTTGAGTTCTACACACCAGAAGTATGAGGGAGCTGTTATTTAAGGCAATATTACTTTAATAGTTCAGGTAACTTGTTATATGCCTATACTAATGAGTATCCATTTTTTAATGAATGGTGTATGTCTTAAGGCACTCAAAGGGTTGTCTCACTATTTACCAAATTAAGGCGCTCACTTCTAAAAGTCTTCTCATATGAACTTAATTTTATAGAAAGTAGCAGTAACAAAAAAAAAACCCTTTCCATTTTTGATCAACACAAAGCCACACGTACACATCAATGTCGTTCTGTGCTCTTTCTCTAGAGAGAGCGAGCAGAATATAGAGAGCAGAACCACACTAATGTGTACATGTGGCTTTGTGTTGATCAAAAATAGAAAGGTTTTATTTTTTGTTGCTGCTACTTTCTATAAAATTAAGTTCATATGAATATATATATTCATTCAGATTTATATCCCGCCTTTCCCTTAAAAAGGCTTAAGGTAGCTTACAAAATAAAACATATAAACATATAAAAGATAAACAAAATACAAATGTAACACCAAAACCTCCAGCCCCCTCACAACACCCACTCAATACCACTTCTCCATTCATCCTCCCTCACACCCTTACTCCTCTAACAGCCCCCCCACCCCTCATTCAATCCCTGCTGCCAAAAAGTATTACAAAAACAGAATGGTCTTGCACTTCCTCTGGAACGCCCACCAGGCTTGAACACAGGCGGACCTCCTGGGGAAAAGAGTTCCACAGCACAGGTGTGACGGCCAAGAACACCCTCCTCATAGTTGAGACCCAGTGAAAAGCTGAAGTCTCCAGGAAGGTGCTCCCAGCTGACTACAGAGGCCATGAGGAGTAAACTGATCAGTCAAATAAATGGGGTCCAAGCTGTTTAGGGCTTTAAAGGTCATCGCCAGCACCATGAATTGGACCCGGAACAATATCAGCAGCCAGTGCAGTGTAAGGAGCACCGGTGTTAGCAACCCGTCCTTGTAAAGAGGTGAGCCACTGCATTCTGCACCAACTGCAACCTCTGGCCTGTCATCGAGGGCAGCCCCATGTAGAACGTATTGTAATAGTCTAGCCTCGAGGGACTCGCACTCCTCCAGTCCCCCACTGCAGCCAGGCAGTGGGTAAGCACCAAGTCTGTAGGACCTGGGTTGGATGAAAAGGAGAGGTAGAATTGGCTGTCATCAGAATACTGATGGCACCTCATTCCAAACCTCTGAATGACCTCGCCCAGCGGCTGTATATACACATTGAATAAGGAGGAAGATGGAATGAAACCCTGTTGAATCCCACAAGGGAGATCCCATGGAGATAATGAGCAATTGCCCAACACCACAGCTGAGACCTCCTGGCCAAGAAAGAGCGGAACCACACAAAAGCAGTTTTGCCCACACCAGTCAGGTCCCGCAGGCAAGTTAACACCACCTCATGATCAATGGTATCAAGTTTCAGAAAGATCTAATAAGGTAGAATTCCCACGTTCTAACTCCAGGGGAAAGTCATTGACCAAGGCCACAAGCACAGTCTCCGTACCATACCTAGGACAGAAATCAGACTGCGCAGCATCTGGGAATCTGATATCATCCAGATGTGCCTGGAGCTGATGAGCCACCGTCCATTTAATAACCTTCCCTAAGCAAGGAAGACATCAATAATGTCACATTGGGCACTGGATACCACAAATTAATGGTGGAGACAGGCTGGACTGACCAAACCCTTCACCACCCAGAAAAGCTCCACTGTATGCGACTTTGCAGATACTACAATAGCAGCGAAGAAAGCCTTCTTCGATGCCATCACAGCCACAGTATAGTCTTTCAAAAATGATCTATGTTGCAATCACTCAGTTTCAGCTTGGGTCTGGTGCCACCTGCACTCTAACCGCCTACCCTTCTGCTTCTGCCATGTCAGGGTCTCCGTGCACCACGGGGACCTATGCTGGTGCAACGGTGGGAGCAGATGCCTGGAAGCCACCGTGCTGATGGCGTCAAAGTGTTAAGCCACAATGAGGTCATCAACAGAGTGGTCGTCAAGGTCTGTGGGAAACTCCCCCAGGGTGTTCTGGAAACCAATTGGATTTATGAGTCGTGGGGGGAGCAGACCAATGTAATAGGTCCAGCAGGTGTGCCAGGACCTGAGCCTCCAGGAGGTAATGGTCCAACCACAACAAGGGTGTCACCTCCACACCCCCAATCAAAGAACTCCCTGATTCCAGGCCAGTGCAGAAAATCAAATCCAGCGTGTGTCCCATCTCATGTGTTGGGCCCACTAGTATCTGGGATAGACCCATGGTTCCCATGAACTCCTGCTCTTCTTCATAAAGACTGGCCACGTACACATTAGTGTGGATTATATATTTATTCTAGATGTGGCATAGTTTCATGTTCACGATTCCATAATATATGCAGCTAACATTTACAGTTGTGGATCTGCTATGCCTTATTCAAATTTAGGTCTCAAGTCAAGCAACATTGTTTGCATACAGCAAAATCTACACTGCTTTTCTACAAAATGTGTTAATTATTTTATAAAATGTTAGTGTCACCATTTATATTTCAAATTCAATTAAGTATGCAGAAACATCTGGAGGAAAAACACTCTGCAATACCAAAAACAAACTACATGTATATACCCACAGGCACACAGACACCATCTCCAAGCGAGCACTGATAATCAGTGTTGGTTTAGGGTACCACGAGCAACACACTCATAATATACTATTTTAACAACTTACTTTTAACCCATTTCCCTTATCCAAAATGTACTCTCACTGATTCCCAATATAGCAGTAAATCTGTTCAAACAGTAAACTTAATACACATCTGCCTCTGTAGAGCCTATGAAAATAGCCAGTAGGAAGCAGTAAATATGCAGGGTAGTTTTTTGTTGTTGTTTTTAAATTCCATTAATAAGACTAAATAAATGAATATTTAAAAAAAAAAAAATCTATTAAGAGGACTAAATGAGTAATTCTTTGTTCAAATCGGTCTACATTCTAGACAAAAAAACTGCACTAAGCAGTACTATATAAAACTGACTATGTACTTAGACTCATTTAATTTAATAAGTCCCTTTTAATCTACAAGAAATGCAAACAAAGATCTGGTGTATTTTACCGGAGTAAAATTTTAAAATGTGATTTTTACACAAACTCTAGAATGAGACTTTAGAATTACACAAACCAATTTTAAATTATTCTCTAAAAATTAAGTCTTTGTGTGGGTAAATGATACAATGTGATTGACAAGTTTTCATAATGTAGTTTGCTGCTGTCCTCATTTAATCTTATGTGATGTGATCTATTCCTGTGTCTGATCAGATTGGTCCAACAAATTACCACTTATTCATGCCCAAGCTAAATAACGTCATTGTTTAAAAATATTTTTAAAGAAAAGTGCAGTAAATAAATGTGTGTCCCAGCTATTAATATGCAGTCTGCATGCTCAGCAACTTTACCGAACAATGTTTTGACAACAGGGGGTGTACAGAGCAGAAACAAGCACAAAGTCAGCAAGCAAACAGTGAGGAGAAATCCACAGGAAATGAATATTTGAAGATTAGAACAACAGTGAAGAAGCATATGGTAGGTAGAAAAGAGGGGACAGGAAAATCCAAAAACCATTTGGGAAAAGGGGCAAAAGAGAATGAGTAGAATTGGAACAATAATATCAACCAGTAGGAGGGCTATCACGTAGCTACATGAATTATGAAGTAATAATATTTTTGTAATAAGACCTATCAATTTGAAGAGTTTTTATAGCTGAAACTAGTAACAATTTTCAAATTCATTTGTGCATAACATGAATATTTAATACATGGTCTGTGTTATATAGCCTTATACAGCCTGAAAGGAGTATAAAAAGTCTGCTTACTATTAATATATCGTGTCCACAATTTTATCAGCCAATGGGTATTCTAGGCCTAAAGTGGTTTTGCTAATTTGTTTCAAAGGCACGCATAAGCTTTTAGACTAGCACGTGTTCCTCTTCAAGAATTCTGGGCAAATTATACTACTTTACCTGCATACAAATTAAATTGATATCAATTTTTCTTCATTTGCAGTAGATGACAAGTCCTTAGCATCAAACTTCAAACTCTTGACACCAAGTGGCTAAGTTTCCATTCAACATCTATAATTCACTTTTCTATGACACAATATTTAAGTGTATTAAAAACAAAACCTTTTGCTGTATGATTTGTATGAAGCTTAAATAGATACAAGAGAGGAGGGGACAAAATCATGGTATTTTCTGGCAATAAATCTCACCCAAGGGGAAAAAAAAATCAATTTGAGGTCAATTATTTCTTCCCCAGAAGTGCTATATATGTACACAATGGGCCCTTGGAAGAGCTGAAATGGGTATCCAATTCAGTACCCATGTGTAACACCCACATTTTTTTGTACGATGTAGGGTAACCGGCAGGAGACCAGAGTATCAATTGGATACCTGAATACACCCCCAAATGTTACCAATTTATACTAATTTTCTGGTTACCAATAGGTAAATAGGGATGGAAAACCAAACAATAGGAACAAACCTGAAAACTCAGGAGCAGAAGTCAATATTCTGGGAGCAGAGGTAAGCATTCCTGGACACTGTAATTGAGCACTAATTGCAGGCCAATTCAGGTCCCAGAAACTGTGTATCCCTGTTTTTGCGGGTATTCATTTCAGCTCTAGTCATCTGTTATTTAGAGTTTGGGGCTCATTTGTCTACCTTCTGCTCAAAGAATGGCTTCCCCCGCTTCCTTCTGGCAAGTACTTCACATAGAAAAAGTTAACAAACATTCTACCCATTATGATACTAAAAAAGGTTATTCCTCTTTATTTCCCAAAAGGGCAAGTCAACTTCTATTAGCGACTTAGAAATGGTACTATGTAACAAATTAGGGGTTAACTGTGACCTATTGTTTGAAAAGTATTGCTGGCCTGACTATGATAGTCTTCAGTTGCCATCACAAGCAGTCTTTTACAAAGCAGCACTTTACATTAACAAACTATCACAGCTGGAACATCATGCCTACTTACTTATGGTGCTTAACACCAGCACATGTTCAAATGAAGTGAATGGGTCTCAGTCCCCACTAAGGGCTAGTGCTGGCACTAAACAGTCAGAGAATTGTACTGTTTCTTCCCACTGTCTTAGCAATTTTTAACTATCAAAATCTCTTCCAAAACTTTAGGACTAGTTAAGTAGGGTTACAATGAAAGGAAGCAGATTTGATGGCCTCTCATATATTTAGAGGGTGATGAAGATAATAAATCCAGTGTCTCAGAGAGATTTGCATATTGTCAAAATGTAGACTTGTAAACCCTAAAAAACTGAAAATAATTTCAGACAAATTCATTTCTAACTACCCTTTTTGTTTCCTTCCTTTGTAATGCACGATTGTAGCCCTCTTGTTTTGTATTTTCCTCCCAAAGTGATGAAGAAATGAAAAAGTTTTTACTACTACAAATAATATTAACTTGAAAAGGTCTCTCTCTTCTTTGGTGAAATGGTAACAATATATTTTCATAGATAATTTAATTCTGAAAGAAGTCTGACAATCATGTCTTTAGTTCCTATTTTAACTGGCTTTGTAAAAGTGTTACTGTAACTTTTAGAGTACTTATGACATACACACGTCTGTCAATGACCTGGACCTATTCCAGAATAGAATGTTATGCAACTAAATTTACAACCAATACATGGAACAGTGAATAGCAACAAAGTAGTAAAGTGATATCTTCTATTGAACCAACTATAGTTAGTTTACACAGGTTTTTGTAACACCAAATCTGCCTGACGAAAGACCCTGTGAGGTTCAAAAGCTTGTATACCTCCACCAACTGTATTTGGTCCAATAAAAGATACCATTTTACAACTTTGTCTCTATTGCCTATATTTGGGACCAACACAGCAAACCCTACTTTCTCTACACTACTATGGAACAGCTATGAAAACATAACTACTGCATGCACTATGGATAGGGTCCTTCATTTTCAATTTTTACTTTATCTTTGCTGTGAATTTATCAGTTTATTTCGGAAAAAAAAACAACAGGTGAAAAATCGGTGAAAAAAGTATTATTTTTCTGGATAAACATTTTGGTGGACAGAAGGACAGCAAAAAAAAAAAAGTATTATGTAAACTAATGTTTTGATAAATGGAATTTAATGTGGTTTGCTTTAACTCAGAGGTGGTATACAGTGTTTTGAGTTCTCTTTCATTTCTACAGCAAACAATGGATACAGCCACATGAGATGGTACCCCAATTTGGGCACTGTTGCCATGCAATGCAGTGGCTCATATGCCCTGTAGCTGCCCAATGTTCACCCCACCATATGGTGGGTTGGGCAGCTGGCTGCTATGCCCTGCATTCTCCGGAAAAGGCTGGGGAATGCAGCATGTAATAAGCCTTACCCAAAGTAGAGCAAGGCTTCCCAAATCGTGGTAACAGGACCCAGTCCCCGTTTGCCCCACGGCGAGCTTTAAGCAGTGGGCACTGTCACCATTCCTGCACAGCCACGTAATTGGCTGGGGGCGGGAGGGTGGGGCAGGGGGAGGCTGGACACCTGGTTGACACCTCGGATCCCCTGGTGTCCTCACGGGGGTGGGGGGCGAGGAACAACCGTGTGTCCTACACTCTGTAGTGGCCCCAAATGTGGTGTCTGCAATTGCCTGCTCCAGGGCATGCAGAGGATTGGTCTTGCCCAGATCATGTGGCTGCACCCCTACATCTCTAATCCCCCAATAAAAAACTTTTCCTTTGAATAAACAATTTATTGTTGGTAAACTAAAACCATTAGCCTGTAAAACATTTACACTGAATAAGTGGGTCAAATTATTTTACTATTATTTAGACACATTTACCGGCTTATGTTTTAGTATTATTGTGTTAATTGTGTGTTAATCTTAATAGCAAAGTGGCTGGAGTATCCCCCCATGTTTATTTGTTAAAGTGCTTGTCAATAGTGGTCTCTGAGATCCTACCCCTAGGGTAACTAAAACCCTGGGTGGGAGTCCCTAATTTGCCCCTTCCTTTAGCCCTGACTCCCCCAAGGTGAAGGCATCAAAGGGTAATTTCAGACGTTATGCGACCACGGTCAACCACAGAGAATCTCCTGTAGTGGCCGTTTGTCACGTAATGTGTGTTTGCTCGCTGCCAGATGTTCACCACGGTGAACCACCGGCGGCGAGCAAACTAACCACACTTCCAAGAATGGTACCGGAACCACCTCTGGAAGCGTGGTTAGCTGGACCATGGCCCGGAATTGGCAGACGGTAACGTCTGTTACTGCTGCTGATTCCAGGCCATGGCCCAGACCCTGAGACGGAATTGGGTGCAGTGGCCCAATTGGCCGCTGCACCCGCCCATCTTGCGGAGGGCGGGCGGCTGGGGGAGTGCGGGGCTGTGCGGCCGCATGTCACGTCACACAGCCCCGCCCCCTCCCCAATCCCCCACCGGAATCAGGCCGGCTTGTCTATTGACTGGCTGGCCTGATTCCGGAGGGGGATGAAGAATTGATCCCGTGTCGTGGCAAGCAAGGAGGCCAGCACGTCTGAAATCACCCAAAGTGCCAAATACCTAGGTTACCTAGGACCCTGCCCTCAGGGAGATCCCACACAAGAGAAGAAAAGTAAGTCAAGTCCGTAAAGCCCCTCTGCCTGGGAGGCAGAAACAACCCCAAGTGGTAGGGTGGCACATACCTGTTCTCAGCCCTGTGTCACTTAGGGGGAGATGAGGGAAGGAGGGTTACATTAGTGTGACAAATCTTAAAACTGTTAACTACTAAAAGCATGAAATTTGTACCTGATGGACGCGAGATTCATCAGTACTTACAGATACGCATGCACCTCTGAGCATGCGTGCATGTGTATATATATATGTATGCATTTTCTACTACGCTGTCTAAGCCTTACTTCAACAGGCAGCTTTGCATAAACACATAGACCAATTTATTATTAACATAGCACATATCTATGCAATGCATATCTATGCATATCTAGCAATGTATTGTATGTTCCTAATAAAGTGATTTTTATGTATTAGAACAATACAAAATTTGGGTGAAAAACTTAATAGTTTTTTTTCCCCCTTCATTTTTTTACCAACTTTTTATTGATGAATGGGTGTATATTTAAAAATGCAGTGAAATATCTACCAATGCAATTTCTTCAACCTTTCTATACGATAACAAACATAAAGAACTCAAACTTATGGATTTAGGTAAGTCTTATTTTCTTGACTTTCTAGTTGTAATAATCAAAACAGGAATGCTCGTTTGTCTTCCGGTAAGTCATAGCACATAAATTTGTTCATAGCACAGACACATGGATACCATCTTGCCGTACACTCCTCTTTTTTATCCAATAGATTGGCAGTTATTTTTTCCATGGTTAAATAGTACCAAAGCCTGTTCATCCATTCACCCTCAGCAAGTTCTCTGTTTTCTTTCCAATGTAGGGCAATAACTTTCTTGCAGCCTGAATGAAAGCTGTGCACGAGTCTAAGTGATTCTGAAGCACTTTTACTTCCGGGAACAAGCCTAAAAGTCCCATTTCTGGGCAAAAAGGGATTGTCAATCTCGTCATCTCTTCCGTTTTCTTCCAAACGCATCTCCAGAGTGGACTTATTTGTGGACAATCCCACCAACAGTGGACATAGGTTCCGTCCTCCCCACGTCCTCTTCAACAGTCCCCCGGGCCCTTCATTTACATGCTTAAATTGCATCGGAGTCAAGTAATACCTAGTCACCAACTTAATTTGACATTTCTTAATCTCTAACGAGTGTGCACAAGTATGCATGTAATTAATAATTTGCACTTACTCCTTCTCTGTTATTTCTACCCCCAAGTCCTTTTTTCACTTTTGTATATATGTGAGCTCTTTCGGATACCATAAATCCTTTAATGTTTTATATATTCGTGCCAACCTTCCTTGTATTGCAGATCTTTCAAAAATAATTCGTTCAAATAACTTGGGGTCCCTAGCATCATTTTCACCTTTTTTAACTTTAATTAGTTAGTGCGTGTTTGAGTAGCAAGTAACCAAACACTTCCACTTTTTCTCCAAGTATTTTTTCTATGTCAGCCCTTTCAACATCTTTTTTCTTACTAAAAGTTGATTGACTTTTGTTAACCCCTTTTTTATTCAATTTTTCTCTTAGGGTTTTGACCTGTTGGTGCTTCTGGAAACAAAGGAGGTCTATTGGTGAGTATGGGAACGGGTTCTTATCTAACTTAGCCTTTTTGTTTTCTGCCAATTTAACCAGGTTATCCATGCAAAAGGGTGTTTTCCCCATCTTTTTTTATCCAGGATCCCTTCATCTGTTATTATATTTTTCAGTCTGATTCTGGCCAGATTAATTTGCTCTATTTCAGCCCATTTCACAGAATCTGGTTGATGGTAACATATGTTAAGGGGCCCAAGTGTTGCTGCCTTGTGATACAGTCTTATATCCGGAAGGTTAATCCCCCCTTTCTCTTTTGTCCTCATTAGGGTCTGTTTATTGATTCTAGGTTTATGCTGTTTCCAAAGTATCTCTACCGCTAGTTTATCACAGGCTTTGAAGAAGGCTTCTGGTAGATTACTGGGCAATGCCAATAGTTTGTATATAATTTTAGGTAGGATTATAATTTTGAACAGATTCATTCTGCCCAACCATGAGCAGGGCAAATCTTTCCACTCAGCCGCTTCTATGGTGAGTTGTTGCGGCAGGTTTATAAAATTTGCTTTATAAAGTTAGTCTAATTGCTTAGGCAGTACGACTCCTAGGTATTTAACTGCCTGTTTCTCCTTGGGGAAAAGTAATGCCCTTTTTATTTCCTCCTGTTGTCTGTCATTTTCCACATAAATCAGCGCATATGATTTTGAAGCGTTTATCTTATAACCTGAGATAATGCCAAAGCTTTGAATCAGTTGCATAAGCGGTGGGGTAGAGTTTACTAGTTCCCCTAAAAACAGAACTGTGTCATCCGCGAACATAGCAACTTTATGCTTCCGCTTACCAATGTGAATGCCTTTGATTTGCTTCTCGTCTTATTGCATTTGCAAAGACCTCCAACACTAAATCGAAGGTGCGGGGATAAGGGGCATCGTTGTCTCGTCCTCCTAGCGAGATTAAACACTTCTGAATGGGAGTTATTGATTATCAACTTAGATTTTGGTTTTGTAAATTGCTTTCACCTCTCTGATAAAGGGGCCCCAGAAACCCATTTTAGCCACAATTTGAGTGACACCTGACCTCCGTCCTGTCAAAGGCTTTTTCAGTATCCAGCACGATAATTGCTGCTTGCTCCCCAGATCCCACTAGGTGATGCATTATGTTGACCACCCTACATATATTATCTGTTCCCAGTCGTGTGGGAATAAAGCCCACTTGGTCTGGGTTTATCAATTCCCTATGATGTCAGCTAGCCTATTTGCCAGTGCTTTATAAAAGATTTTGAAATTTACGTTCAGGAGTGAGATAGGTCTGTAATTTTTGCATCGGTCTGATGGTTTTCCAGGCTTTGGGATTAAGGTAATATTAGCTTCATAAAATGAGCATGGCATTCTCCCTTCCTTTAGGATTGCGTTGTATGTATTTACTAAATGTGGGATCACTAATTTTGCTGGGTTTTTTGTAAAACGCTGCTGGCAGCCCGTCAGGTCCAGCTGCTTTATTGTTAGACAGACCTTTAATGATATTAGCTATTTTTTCATTATCTAGGGGTCTATTGAGATAACCTACTTGATCTTGATTTAGTTTTGGTAATTTATACTTTTCTAAGAATTCTTTTATCGTTTCAGGATCAGGGTTGGATGAGGAATATAGAGACTGATAGTACTTCAGAAATTCTTAAAGAATCAGCTCGTTCTTAGTGATTTTGGTGCCATCTGCCAGGATATATGAGACTTTTTATGTTGCTTTTTAACTAGCTTGGCTAGTGTTTTCCCCATTTAGTTATTATATGTAAAATAAAAATCTTTCAATTGTCTAATTTGTGCTGTTGTCTTTTCAACTTCTTTTGAATTAATCTGTTCCCTAATTCGGGTAATTTTTCTCGCTCGCCTTTACGTTAGTTCAACATTTCCAGGGCCTTCAACTCTCTATGTAGCGCCTTTAAATGCTCCCTACTTTTTTTGCATAGGGTGGCCTTAGTGACTATCATTTCCCTGCTAAATACTGCATTTGCAGCTTCCCAGAGAGTTGCCTGAGTGTCCATTGTTCCTGCATTTAGCTCAAAGTAATCTTTTATCCCATCCAGAGTTTGCTCCAAACGAGTTTGTTTTTAAGCCAACTCCTTGAGAGTTGCCAAATAGATTTTTGTGTGTTGCTTGTTTTCAGCCCATTTCAAGTCTGTGATTACCATATCATGATCGGATAAAGTAGTGGTTTTGATAAAGCATACATTACTCAGCTTTAAATCCCCCTTTGAGGGAGTAGTCAATGCGAGTATATGTATTATGTACTGTGAAGTAAAAGGTGTAATCCCTTTCCCTCCGATTCATATATCGCCACATGTCCTCTATTCCGCAAACCTTTAATAAGGAACCTGTTCCTTTGCCATTTCCTGGGGATTTTATTATTGGAGTGGTCCCTTTCCTCCCAGCATGTGTTGAGATCCCCTTGCATTATTAGTGTCCCTTCCAAATGCTGCTCAATTAAAGGCAAAGCCTATCTCACAAATTCATATGTACCCTCATTGGGAGCATAAATATTAACTAAGGGGACTTCTTTATCCTCTAGTTCTCCCACCACTATAAGTAGTCTGCCTTTTGGTATCCTTGTACTTGCTTTTCAACTTGAAAGCTTTATTAGCTTTAATGCCTGTGAGAACTCCAGCTTTCTTTTTATGTGTAGACTTCCCCGAAATATTTATCTTCAAATCTAAAATTGTCTAACTCCTTGAGATGAGTTTCTTGTAAAAAGCAAATGTCTGCCCCCTCCTGCCTAATTAACTGTTTAGTCCATTTATGTTTAACAGGATTGTTTAAACCCCTAATGTTAAAGGATACCACTCTGATCAGCTCTGCCATAGTCACCTGCTTTTGTTACTTAAGTCTCCTGTTTTCCCTTTAATCCTGAATCCATGTATTAACTTTTGAATCATAAAACTATGTACAAAGAGAGTGCCTGCTCTTAGCTATCTCCCCAGGACTGGGTTGTGGTTAATGCTGCTTTCCTCCCTCACAATGTAACCAATGTTCTGGTTCTCAATACATTTTCTGACTTACCCTTTCCCTCCCCCTCTCCACTATCACATTTGTATAATGCCTTTTCATAGGTCCCCTGACAGAGAAACTTTACAAACATAAAAGTAATAATACCAGGTTGACTAAGCTTAATCACATAAATTCAGGCATTATAAATAATGATTTCCTCGCTTCCCATTGAAGAAACTGTTGTGGATCTTGTCTACTCCTCTTGATTTGGCTCTGGCTGTCCTCTCACTTTCTTTTTAAGAAAATCCTCCAAATCACTGGTCTCTGCAAAAAAAATTCTTTTTCCCCCTCAATAAAATTGTCATGCGGGCCGGGTACCCGAGCTGGGGTCTAAGGTCATATTTGTTTAATTCAGCAAAATATTTTGCCCATTTTCTCCTTCTAACCATAGTTTCTCCAGCATAATTTGGAAATATTCTAATTTTGCTTTCTTGAAATATCAGAGATTCTTTCCCCCGTGTAAGTCTCAGGATTTTTTCTTTGCTCTGGAACTATTGCACGGGGGGGGGCCTCACCTTCTTTGGGTTGTGGTCTTGTGGCCCTCTGTGCGCGTTCAATCTTGGCGTTATGAACAGTGGGATCTTCAGGGAAGAAGATTTCTAATATTTTCCAAATTAATTGAATGGTGTCCCTGCCCTCCAATCTCTCAGGGACACCCACAAATCTTAAATTGGATCTTCTAGCCCTGTTCTCTTGGTCTTAAAATTGGATCTTCTAGCCCTGTTCTTGTGCCCGAATTACGTCCCACATTTTTGTTTGTTGCTCTTGACCGTTCAGAGACCCGTCCTCCAGCTCCGATATTCTGTTCTCTGCTGTCCCAACTCTTTTTGTTAGGGCTTCTGCCCTTTGCTTCCCCAGCTCCTCTGCCTGCTGTAACTTTACAATCTCAGAGAGTAATTGCTCTCTGGCTTGATCTGCTGCTGCAAGCCCCGCTTTGATCTCCCCATGCGTCACGAGGATTTTGTCCTCCCTGTTAGGCTCTGCAGGGGGTCCTTCCTCCATCTGGCAGGAGATCGTCGCCATGTTGCCCGCGCTTTCGGGTTGGGGGGCCCCGCCAATCGCAGCTGGCAGAATTTATCCATCCCTGCCACTGCTCCGCCGTTTTCTTGAGCCCCTTTCGTTCTCCCCATGCTCCCCTTCTCAGGGTTTTTCTTTTGATCCTTTCTAGTTATTTTTTTGCGAGGTTTATAAGTAGTGGGGAACGGAGCACCAGGATCCACGACCTAGTTGCGCGCGCGCATTAGCAGTCCTCCAGAATAATAGTTTTTGAAAAAGCTAGGACTTTTTCCAGTAAAAAATCAGTTTAAATTGAAAATGAAGGAGCTTAACTATGGACCACACCGTCCCCAACAGGTAGAATGATCAAATTCACATTCATCCCAAGGCAAGGGGCCTGCTGCCAGTGCAGCATCCCACCCCCTGCACCGTACATGGGGATAGGGAGCAAAGTGTGCCCGTCTGAAAGACAAAAGTTAAGGAAATTACCTAAGTGGGAAACAATTTGATTATTTCTGTGCAAGTTTGTTACACATTGGGTGAAAACAGACATGACGCTAACCACCCTTGGTGGTTATTTATGCGCGTTGCAGGGCTGTATTGGTGCCCTATGCAGCCCTGCAACAGGCATAAATAACCACCAAGAGTGGTTAAAGGGTGGTTAGCATCATGTCTGTTTTCACCCATTAGCAGAACCAAAGGGGTGGGGGAGACCAAAGACCTCAACATGCAAAAAGCTTACCATTGCTATCTTTATGCAGTCACAGTAAGGTACTACTGTAGTTTACACTTTGTTTATGCAGGACAAGTTTCCAATACAGCATATATGAAAGTAAGCACACCATTCTGTCAGTGTTAAAGAATTTTTATCTGTCCTTCAGGTAAATTTTAGCCTGGGCTGCTTTCAAAAATTCAGTCTTCAGGTATTAACAAATGAAAGTGAAAGAATTAAAGTAATTCTTTTGATCCTTTCTAGTGAAAACAGATCATTTAAAATACTGTAGGTTTGTGCAATCTAGCACAAGGTCACCAAGTATTTTCTAATTTTACAGCTTCCTAATTTTCTAAGCTATGTAACATTTATACCAATACATTAAGTTCTTATTACCTCACATACACCACTAAAAAAAAATGTAGTTAAAATAAGCCACTAATTTTACACCAGGTTCCTTCACCTTCCCTAGCTCAGCAGCAAAAATCTTTTAGATTAAATGCTTAAGTATTTGTGATATTTTGAAAAGTCTCACTGTACTATTATGTTTAAGTCATCAGTGCATTTATTTGATTAGCTATCAGCAAGTCTTGATCAAGTAATTATATTCCACATGCTCACTATCCCAGTTTAGTAAGAAGAGGCTTGAAAGCATCAGGAAATTTCTCACTTAAAAATGAATCGTTTTTCTCCTTTTAACAAATAAACAGCTACCTCTTGAAGTTCTTTCCATAAAAGAGAGAGCTATTTTAGGATATTGTCACCCAAGGAAGCTAGTGGTAGCCATTAATTTTGTAAATTTTTTACTAACATTATAGTATTACTTACAAAAAAATAATCTACAAGCAGTTCTGTTCTGCCAACAGTTCTTCAGATGACGTGATTATAAAATAGCCCTATTGATGCCTCTGTGGAAAAGTGTCAGAATAATGTAGGATAATCATTGTTATGACTAATCTGACATTGGCCCTTTTCACAGGAGACACGCCCATTCCCATGGGTGGAGGGGCATTCCTGTGACCACCGTGGCGGGTGGGTGTGCATGTGTGCTGCCATGATCCACCCATTGCCCACGCACAGAGCCATTGGACAAAACAGCAATGGCTCCATATGTGGAGATGTGTGTGCATTCATGTAAAGGCCACCCACATGCCGTGGTGTGAACCCATCCCACCCCCCACTCACCGTGGCCTGTTTGAAAAGGGCCATTATTCTGATAAACAATCTCCAACATAAATGGACAGGGTAACATTTTTAACAGTCTGATAAATTGAGGTGGGCTTAAGCATAGGACATGTAGTTACCTCACCAATGATGTCAACAACATTAGAATCCAAGTTGTCCATTCTGCACAAAGACCTAACTTTGAACTTATTTTCTTTAAACATACTTCATTTATAATATCGACAATTTAATTATTCAAATCTGAACAACTTTCTAAAACTTTTCAAAGCATAATTTGTAATCTGGAAATACAATCTGATGCTTTTGTTGTAACTAAGGGTAAAAACAGAGGAGACAGTGGCCCACTGCGGTCCACATTTTCATGCTTTGTTCCACGTTTGTTGTGGGCCCGCCAGAGATGGAGGTCATGTTGGAGGCTAGCCCAGTCTCAGACCCCCAGATATGTTCCAGATCACAGCCCAGGCTAGGCTCCACGCAATTAGGGCAAAGCAGGCCAGAGTAGACAATCATGTGTGGTGTGGCAAGGGCTGGGGACGCTGGGCATACATTCCTGTATCTCCCCACCCTCCCCAGCAGCAGGAACGTGTGGTGTGTGGCCTCACCCTGTCCGAACCGTGGCTTCCCATCCCAACCTGGGCTGGGTTGCCGCAGCGAGGCAATCACTTCTGTTTCCACTCAGAGGTGTTTCTATAACTACACTTTTTAAAATAAGGGGAGGGGAAGGAAATCATCTTTTAAAAAGGACACACTTTTCTATTTAGGACACATACCTTCATAAAGTATTACTAAAAGGCTTCGATCTATGTATATTACCATTAATTCAAACTAAAAACAGTCACCACATTCTCAGCTGAGGTAGAAGTAACTTTCTCCTGTTGTCATCCCTTTATTTACTGTCATACTGATAACACATGAAGGAGGAAGTTGTTCTTTTCAGACAGATCTCTGTAGGAATTAGTCTCTATGAAGTGACAGTTATGAGAAATATGTTACAATAATTCAGTTTGTAAAACTAGATATAAGCTTTATCTGTACATAATGTTTTCACTACCTGACGTTTTGTTTTATTACAATCATTTTTGTATCACCACCACCCACTTCTCTGATCGTCCCACCCTCCTCTTTTTTCCCTTTAATTAAATTGTTTCTGGCTGTATGACAAAATCATATGCTAACTGAGGTCACAATGATCTTCCATCTACTGAAGTCAGTAGCAAAACTCCCATTAACTTTAATGGTGGTGGATGGCCCCAATAGTTTAATTTGCAGTTTTCTTAACTGAAAAGGCCCTGAAGCTTCAGCAATTTACCACCTTTGAGGGAAAGAGCATAATTTTATGACATAAAATTCTCTGCTAAAGGAGTTTGTACAAATTGCCTGCAAAGCAGCCATTTCTACAGTAAAATTGCCAAAACTACAGTGTACAGACACTGCTTCTCATGTACAAACGGCGACACATTTCATTCCAAAAGACACAGATAATCTGTTCAAAAAGCCAGAAATTACAATCTAATCTCATTCACTTCATTGTGTCAGTACAAAATTTGATAAGTAACTTATATACCCCACCACGGTTACATGGTCTAGTGCATGCCAGAAAATATTTCTGTATTTGAATCTGAACAATGCAAGTATTTTAATCTTATCTTTTTCAAATACAAAGATTTTTAAAAGTCTCAAACTGCTATTAAACTGACACTTCCCTTTCTTACACACACTCCCGATATCAGGAGTAATTCAAATTATTCTTGAAACAAAAGAAAAGATATTCTACGGAGGAAGAAAACCTTATTATTGGTAAACTATTATAAAAAGGTTAAATCATATTCTGTGTACCCTGCAGTGATTTTTAGCAGACTTCCCACTGTTCTTTTTAAGCTATGTGCAAAAAAGAAAAATGTAATTTTTCATTTGCTTCTCCTGGTTTCCCTTTAGAAAAGATAACTTTCTGATATGTGCATCTTGTATGACAATGTAGTACAGTACGTTTGGCTGGGAATCTCCCAGGGCCAAGTCTGTTGCTGGCAATGGACCCACTCATTAAATCAAATCCAAAGTGAAGTTTCGAATGACATCCAGAGCACCTGCATCAAAGCCACACATATCCAGCATGCCTCTGTCATCTGGGTCTGCGATGGTAAAGCCATTTGATGTCATTCCACAAATTATCAGTTTAGATGGAATGCTCATTTTCTAGTGGTATAAAGAAAAGCATTTTCATCACACATATACAACAATTTCTAAACTGTAAGCATAAATTAAATCCCTCAATCTTATCCTGCCAAATTTTCACAATTTGAATAAAATTTCATTAATAAGAAACCCGTTTACAGAAGTCATTATTTAACACAGTTTGGTTTCACTGTAAGTGAAGTTTCAATTCAAGTGGAATTGTCAACAGAAAACCTGCAGAACTTATGAGATCACCAGAGGAAAAACTGCTGGGGACTGACAGCTTGCAGAGCTCTTAGGGTGTTTTTAAACAAGACGCATCCATGCATGGGCCCCCACCGACCACGCATCCAACTGCTCGTGTGAAGGTGGTAATGCGGGGAGGCGCGCTCCCGTGACCCATGCAGTAGTCACCCAGGGCCACGCACAGACCACTGCTAAAAAATCAGGAGTGCTCAACTGTGGGGCCAGCCAAACGTACCATGGCTGCCCCCGTGGCCGGGGTAGCCATGCTGGGAGCCGCCCGTGTGAAGCGCTCCTCACGCACATCAGGTGGCATTTTCTTCAGGTGTGTGGGTGCCCCCCAGTCATGCCACTCCGCCATGGACTGCCTTCCTCTGCCTTGTTCCTTTAAAAACAGCCTTTATTCAGTACCCTCCCTGCTGCACAGACAATGATGCACAGCTACACTGGCTTCTGCAGCTTCTTTACACATTTGGATCAGCCTGCTTTGTCATATTTTTACCCTGGTGGTTGTTTAAGTCTCAAAAAGCTCTTTATAGTCTAGCTGTGTATTGCTACTGAATACAACGCTATAGTTAAGCAGCAAGAAAAATGAGGAATTTTAAATAGGCTGAATTACATTGTAGGATAACAACCCTACGTGTAATTTTAAATGACACTGGGTATTTTCAGACGTTACGAGATCAGTCAACTACAGTGAACCATGGTCAATCCTGCGGCGGGGCCAAAGCGCTCTGAACGTCTGTGCGGCAGTCGTCAGATGTTCACCACAGTCAATACCCAACCGGGTTCAAAATCAACCATGCTTCCGGAGCTCCAGTCCGGCCCATCACCGAAAGCGTGGTCAAAGCAATTCCCACCGGGAAACAATAAAAAGTAACATCTGAACGGCAACCACCGGCCGGAATCAAACAAAATGATTTCCAGCCGGGGACAAAGCACACAGCGTTGCTGCCAGGCAACCAGCAATAACACAAGCCGCAGAGGGAGATTTAAAGGGCACACAGCAGCAGGGGGACGTGGCATGATGGAGTGAGGCGAAAGGGAGAGGAGAGTGGTGGGTGAGAGAGCGAGGGAGAAGGAGAGGCTGCGATGGAGGCGCAGGCGGTCGTGCTGCACACGGAGGAGGTGGAGGGACAGCAGCAGCAGCCGACGCCGGAACAGGCCGCCCTGGGGACAACGACCAGGCCAGGGGAGGAAGCATCCCGGAAACGGGTAAGGGGTCCGAAGGCGGGGGGGGGGGG
>QEPC01000266.1:96553-108680 GCA_003113815.1 Sphenodon punctatus | reverse complement strand
CGGGCCAGGGAGCGCCTGCGGCCGTGGTGGGTTCCCCGGGCCCCTGCAGTGCTCCAGGCCAAGCTAACCCGCAGGCCAGGTGCACTTCTGCGGTCAGGATGCGCAGCTGATGGTTGTACGAACGGTACCACTCGGCATAGACCGCTAGGTGCATCCCACAGGCGCCCAACCTGTCAAGCTGCATGGTGTCTTCTGCCGGGGCCATTATAGCCTGCAGCCGGCCCCATTATAGCCTGGGACACGTGGTGCCCCACCCCCGGGTCGCAACCCGGCGGGGGCACCCATGTGGACCTGGGGTGCCCCCTCCCCCCCAGCTGGCCAGGGCGGCTCCAGGTGGGCGGGAGAGGTGGGACAGCGGCTCATTGGGCGCACCTGCTGTCCCTGTTTGGGGCCTAGCACACAGACCAGCGTGCTCCCGGGTGTGCTGGCAGCAGCTGCATTCCTGCTGTCCTCACCTCCCACCTCTCTGTGTTGGCAACATTGTGTGCTTGCCAGCCTGATTAGTGTGGCAGCTGTCCTGTCTGTGTGCTTGGTTCCTGCAGCTGTGCTGGGTCCGCACCCCACGCCTCGCTTGTCTGCCATGCCTTGTTGTGGTCTGATCGCTTGGTCTTGGGGCTCCACTGCATGCCCTCCCGTCCCTCCGGGGAATGTGGGCCCCCCTTTCCATGGTGTCAGTCCCCCTGGCTTGCTGGACCATGCTGGCTGTGCTTCCACCGCGCTCCCGGCCCACATGGGGCTCCCCATACGTGAACCTTCCGCGAGACCATGGCCCTGTGGCATACCCTGACCATGCAATTGCTCCTGAGCTGCCCGGACACCCTGCTGGGTGCCTCTGCGAACCTGATCTCTGGCCTTCGTTACTTTGACTATGAGGCAAGCACCCGCAATTGCCGGCTGCATGCTGAGACGCTGGGGGTGGTTCCCTTTCCCAATGGGCGCATTCCGGAGAGGTGCTCACATGTGGGGTGGTCTGTGCTGGAGACCGTGTCTGCTCTGTCTGTGTGCAGCCTGGCCGCCTACACGGTCTGTCTGGCGGAGGGGGGCCCTGCCGTGGCTGTGTCCTACTTTGGCTTCGTTCACGGGGCCCGTGGGTACCAGCGCTCTCGTGGGGGCGGTGTATCACCGGCTGTTGGTGCTGGGTCACCTTCCGTGGCCCCCCACTGCTGACTTCTTCATGTCTGAGCCCACCACGGCGGAGCTGGCACGTGTGTGGTCCTGTTCCAATGTGCAGTTGGGACTCTCCATGCAGGATCCGTTCGAGGCATACTACCTGATCGCCCACCACATGTCCATGCTGGGGTACCACCGGGGCATGCTTTATTGGCCGCACTTTGTTCACCTGGCGGGCCACCCGGCCCCCTCGTGGCCCGCTGCAGCTGGCTGTGAGTCCCCCTGTGCCTTCCAGGCCCGTTGCTGGCCCCGCTGTGAGCTCCCGCCTCAGCCCTGCTGCTGGCTCCCTTCTTGATGTCCCACCAATGCTGCTGTGCTGCCTGCTTCCCGGGGTTCCCCTGCCTCTGCCTGTGGCTCTGGGGTCCCAGAGGACCTCCCGTGTCTGCCTCTGCAACCGTTGTTCCCCTCTGTGGCTGCCTTCTCCAGTGTCCGTGTCCAGCTCTCCGAAGCACCCCCTGGCTCCCTTGGGTGCTGCTAACCTTCCTTGTTTGCCTGTGCTCCGTTGTGCGCCTCAGAACCGCACCCCCCCTTGGATGCCTGTGTGACCTCGAGGTTCTGGGGCCCCCAACTGTACCTCCCAGGTGTGTGCGTTTGTGCCTTTGGACTGGCTGCACGGCTCCAGCTCTCCTGCCTCCCCTCCATGGCACCCTCCCCGGCGCTTGGGGTCCGTGTGTGCCTCCTGGACCATGCCCAGGTTGCTCCCTGTTCCGTGTGGCCTCCCCGTGTCTGTACCCCGACCTTTCAGGTTCCCCCCATTCCGGAACTGCCTGTGCAGCTGTGGGGGTGCCTGTGCAGGCTGTGCTGTTGTTGGGGGTCTGACTGCCGTTCCCCGTGCCCGGTCTGTCCCCCTTCCCTGTCCCACTGCCTCCCCCTCTGCCCTGTGCCCGTTGTGCCATGTGTGTTGTCTGTCCCGCTGTGTGTCCCCTTCCCTTCCTTTCCCGTGCGGTTGTGTGTGCGCCCGGGTGTGTGGTTGTGCTGTGTGTTCCACTGTGCCCTCGTTGTCTCTGTGCCGGTTGTGTGTGGCACCTCAGCGGGCCCTTCTACTTCTCCCTTCCCATTTCCCTTGTATGGGCGTTCCCTTTTGGCGCTTTTGGCTTCATTTGCCCTCAGCCGGCCATGTCTGTGTCCCGACCCTCCTGGGTGTTTTGACCACAGCCGGGAATCGGCGTCACATCTGTTGCGCTGCGCCGGGCTGTGATCTGGCGGCCCGTTTCCCTGCCATGGTCCCGATCTCGTTACGTTTGTTCGGGACTCTCCTTGACCACGGGGGGTGGTTGTTCGGTTCACCACTGCTAGGAATCCACTGTGGTGAATCGGGCGCCCGTAATGTCTGAAATCACTCTATGATGAGAGTAAAAACTACTAGATACTAAATATGCTAGATTTTGGTAAAGACACTTAAAAAGAAACCAACCATAGGATGTGAAATCCTGGCTCCTCTAAAGTCAATGGGAATTTTAACAAGGACTTCAATGGTGCCAAGTTTTCACACTCAGCTAATATTAATTGGACTGAATTTTTTTCTCTGACAAACCCATTAGCTCTTAGTTCATATTTCAAATATGCATTCTAACTAGTCCCACCTATTTCTGCACCAGTGCAGAAAGATTCTAAGAATTATTATTTTTTCTGTAACTAAGAACAAAATGAACACAAAGTATTTACTACATAAACGCAGCGAATACCATTATCTTAAAAAATAGTCTGCAAAAATATGTATTTTAATTGACAGTTTTAGGAGGTGAGAATCAAACTACATCATAAGAAGGATATTTACCTCCCTGTACTCCCTCAAGGCTACTGCAGGATGGATATTTCCAGCAAAGGTCTCATTATCAGTGAACACAATAAAGACATCAGCAGCTGTTTGTGTCTTTTGAGCCCATATCATTGGAAGAGAACAATCAGTGGGACCCGTTGGAATCTAAAAATTACACATGAAACGTATTAAGAACTATACAGGTTTCCATTAGTATTACAATGGCATCATACTGAGAATATTATTCTCTTTCATATTCGATTTTTTTTCGAAGTGTAAAACAAGAAAATGTCATGGGAAAGTTAAGTTCTGAATGTTATACAACATTCAAGAATGAATGTTATTTTTAAAAAGTATGAAATGCTGAACATAAATTTACCAAAGTATATTTATATAGGCAAAAATCATCATAATTTGTAAACAGGAAATTTTGTTAAAAAGCAGCAAGAAAGGAGTGTGACCAACTGCAGATAAAAAGAATACAAGTTTATCTGGAATGGATTGCTCTTTTCATAGTGGTCAGACAAAAGGAAAGACACTGATGTACAGCCAACTCAATACATTAATTTAGCATTAATTATATTATTTTTAAAAAATATGCTACAAAACCAAGTTCTACATACTTCATACATTTTCATTAATACTTGAGGTAATGTCATGTCTTCTGTCACCGGACACGGGACCATTTCACGTGAAAAGGCAACAATATGGGAATCTTTTTCCGTGCGAGCAACAACCTAGGAAAAAGAGGAAGACAGCAAGGGAGATTGATTAGTTAAATTATTTCAATTAATATTGAAACTTTGTAAACATCTACCAATAGTTTGTAAGAATTCAAGATATCTATTAAATACAAAACATTTAAAATATGGATCTGCAATAAGTACTATAGGAGTATCTTTAATTTGCCATGCAAATTGCAGAGATCCTAGATGAACAAGTCACAGGCTTAAGGCCTATACTAAAGCCAACTAAGGCTGCGTTCGCACCTGCAGCAGCAGCGGGAGGGAAGACACGGCAGCATGGAGGAGCTGGCCGATGGGAAAAGAGCCGGTGCAAATGAGGATCTGCTGCGGCTCCTCTCGCGCATGCCAGGGCAGGATTTTGCGCCCTGACATGCGCGAGAAAAGCCGCAACAAATCCTCGTTCGCACCGGCTCTTTTCCTGTCAGCCGGCTCCTCCTCGCTGCCGCGTCTTCCCTCGCCCCTCCTGCCACAGGTGGCAACGCAGCCTAAATCAGTGGAAATACTCATGAACATTAAACTGAGTCCTAATTACAACACACATAGCTTATAGACATCGTTTTTCAAATTTGAGCTTCTACTGCTTGCTTTTTTGCCCAGAATCATGCAAGACTAAATAAATTTAAGCAGAAATTTTTATTTATTCATGTAAAACGTTTTGGTTAAAAACAGTTAACTTCTGTGGAAAACTAAGCTGAAGTAACTAATCTCCAGGAAAATAGTGTTAAGCCTAGCACAAATAGGTGTTGTTATTTAAACAAACAAACAAACCAACAGCTTAACTTTTCTAAGTTACAGTTCTGAATAAATAAATGCCTATTAAAATTTTTTGTCTAAGAGATCTGCTTTAATCATTCTATGGGCCATCACGCTTTGATCCTGCCTGGGGTGAGGGCCCTCACCCAGGCAGGATCTGGTCCAGCCACTGAACAGACATGGCGGGGCCCAGGCGGGCGACGTACAAATATGGATCCGCACTGCCCCACTCCTAAGCATGGCCTACCCTCCTCCCCAGGTGGGCGGCCTACGAGACTACCATGTCCACTCAGATCAGCCCTGGCCCCAAACTGGGGTCAGGTAGAACGGGCCATCACACGTGACAGCCTGCTCTACCCTGGTCCAGAGAGGGCTTCCCTGGGCTGCGGAAGTGCTTAGCTCAGGCTACGACTCCGCGATGGGCCAGAGTTGCAGCCTGGGCTAAAAGCTGCCACAGCCCAGGGAAGCCCCGGCTCTGGCCTAGGGAAACATCTGGCGGGCTGGCTCAGATGTGACGGCACCATGGGTGGCCACGCAGGTCAAAGTGTAGTCACCCATGGTATCATCATATCTGAAAATACCCTAATATTGTTCTTTTGATGTGAAATATTTTTTTTAAGTTTTACCAATAGTTTAAAATGCAAACGGAAGACTGCTCTAATTTAGGTCAGGGATCTGCCCTTTTATAAAGCCACTTTTATTTACCAAAAGTACCCAAAGCTTAATTCTGTCAACCAGGTACATTATGGTTTTCTGTGCCGGAAAAAATGTGGATTTAAGAGTCACTTACAGCATCTATACACGATACAAGAATTCCCCCATGTGAGAGTATCTTCCTGTGACAGTTCTGGGAAGACTTTGTACCCAGGGGAAAAGCACAAGCTTTTCTCAACATACAAAAGAATCAAGCCGACTGATTCCTCACCATGCACATTGCAGCAGCAACTGTACTAGCACTGAGCACACTGCCCAAAACTCTTTGTGTCATAGAAGCACGGACATCAACTGCAAGCAGGAAACGATTTCCCGTTGGTTCCACTGTCTAAAAGAGTAAGAAAAAAAACAATAAACTTACTTGAAATTATTATCTTTCCCATCACAGTATACAGTTCGAACCAGCTTAGCAAAATAAAGTGAACTGCTAATCTCTTTTGAGATCAAGCTAATCAAAAATCCTAGATTTTTACTACAAAAATCCACTACTTAATACTCTACTTAATCCAATACTTTAAAATTATTCCTTGAATTCATAAGGTTTCTAAAATGATAGCAAAACTTACAAAATAGACCACAGGAATCACTTCACTAATTACAGCAATAATCTACAAGAAAAGAGCTAGTTTACATTGAGAGATGCACAGATATAAAACTCAAGGTGCAAATGTAAGCCTACATTTTAAAATTAGCGTAAACCCCTTGAAGATACTTTCACGATACAGAACAAAAATTATTACCTTGAACGTTTTGTAAAATGAAGCATCAAGAGCTTCCAAAATGTCCTCATCAGGTCGCCACCAAAGCTTCCCCCGACTTCCATGTCCTGCCTTATAGGTTTCTAATGCAACCAAGACATGGAATGGATGTATTCGAGCCTGCAAACAGAATATATTAAAGAATAGTTTTATAAGACATTTAAAAAGTACAAAGAGGTTTAACAGTTAGAGAAAATATGAGCTACAAGTCAGAAGTTAAAAAAAACAACTAACCTATTGAGAGAATCTAACAAAAAATAGAAACAAAACCCCTATGAATGGAAATTTTATTTGTTCTTGTATGGAAAAAAAGCTAAAGTTATACAATACAGACTTAACAGAGCTGTCTGCAGTTTATTAACAAGGAATTTCTCTTCAGATAGTCTACTATAACACTTAATAGCAACTGTTTTCAGCTTAGATATAAATGGGGAAAAGAATACCTCTCAAAATGTAGTTGTCAGCTTCATTTTTTAATGAGAAGGATTCTGTCAAATGCAGTGGGTTTCCTCCAAAATGACTTTTTAGGGCCTTGTATTATGTTCAAATCTGCTGGGTGCTAAGAAAGGTAGCCACCTTTTTTAGGTTTTGTTTATAATTCCTATTTTGTCCTTTGTTTTCTTTTCTCTGGCAGTTTTTAAGTTACTTCCATCAGCAATGCAACATGTACAGATTCTATTTCAGCTCTGAGCCTGTATGCACCTTCTCCCCTCCTTCAATACCATCCTATTTCTTGGTCACTTTTCTCCCTGCCAGTTCCGACTCTACAAGCTTCACAGAAGGATTCTGGAAAAAGAGAATAATCATTTTCCCGCCAAAACTCAATCGTGCTCCCGCCAAAACTCTTACTTCTGAACAGGATACTGAGAAATTAAAATCCACTGCATGCTCCCCAAACCAGGAAGCAGCCAAGGCACCTTCTACCTGCTATTGGATTCTCAACGACATATCCATTCCTGTTAAAAGACCAATGCCCCTTTCCTATTGTCTTCTCTCCACAGCATCAGAAGATGCTCCTTGCAGAGTGAAAAGGAGAGCTTCTCAACTAATCTTCACTTCTTAGCTTAATGTATGTATCCACCTTTCTCTTTCTTAGCCGCTTTTTATGGGCCTTTGGAATGGTGAAATAACTTTAATTAATTCTTCTCCTGAACATTCCCCATGCTCCTGCAGAAACTACATATCTCTATTCAAGGTCAACAATTCAGAATTTAACAGATTTTGAAGCGTCTGTTATATAGCGTCATCCAAACTCTTCATTGATAACTTCTTCACTGTTTTCCTGGTACAGAAGTGGATCAAGAGAGCCATGATATAAAGCAGTATATGATAATGTGTACATTTACTTAAGAGACTAGGAAGAAGCTGACAATAGCTTGAGTACAGGAAAACTTAACTTTAATTACGCGCTTCAGTGTTTTCCTGAATTGAATCTAATGAAAAAAATACATGCTGAATAGTAAGTAACAGCGTTCAGCTGCATAAATATTCTCTGAATTAACAATGTCTCCCTGAGCATTTGGATTTGTATACCCCAAAATAAGTAGAAGTCCTACGTAGCAAAAATAAATCCTACCTTTTTTAGAAGTTTCTCATTTTTCAGTCGTTCACATATTATTGCCACTTCTGGACTTCCTGGTTCAAGAACTGATTTCGCCGTCATCTTCCCTAGATTTCTCAACATCGCAGTAATGGGCATCTCCTGCAGCAAGGCCTTCCACACCTATTACAATTATATGAAATGGAGATGTGGGGAGAGCAAAATTTGTCAAGTTTAGTATGGGAATCTATATACAGAAAAGCATTTTAAGACAACAATTTAAACAGGGCGTTTTATTATTTTATGTTAGCTATTCATATTATTAAATGTAAATAAAAGCTTTAGAGAAAGGAACTCTAAATTACTAAATATTTATTTTCGAAGTTGACAAAATATATGAACTGCCATACTTTAAAGACTATCATTTGATGCAGAATATTCATATCTATATAATTTACCCACCTCTTTAGATTTCAAATGGTTGGTAAGAAGATGCTCCCTAACTAAGCTATATTCTTCTATCAAATGAATAACTTCCAATTCATCTTTTGTGCGCTTCACTTTCTCCACAGCCTCCAGATATTTTAACAGTTTTTCAGTCTCAGCAGAAAGTGGCTTGTCCTTAAACGTCTCTTGGACCTCCTTCCACCCCTTGGTGACATACTTCATGACTACAACAAGTCCTATTGGGGAAAAAATATATATATATTTTCTATTCAGGACTAAACACCTGGGAATGAGAGACTGTTGACTAGATTACAGTGATAATGCCTGCAAGAGAGTAAAGTAGCTTCTTTTTCAAAACTTCTAGCTGGCTATCACTACGGTAGTCTAGGAATTTCTTTAAGAAAAAAAAATTTAAAATAATTATGGCTGACATACTATATACTAATAAAAGCTTGTCTGCAGTAGCCTGATGATATGGAGACACAGTTACTCTACAACTTCTATACAAGGTCCAAAAGAAAGACGTACAAGTAGCATAAGCATTATTTAACTGTTGTTTTGTAATGGCGGACACAGAATATTATTAAAATTGTTACCTTCATTGGCAGGTTTTAGGTGGGACAGCCTCAAAAGATCTTTATGAGTCCAGCCATGTCTTTGTTTATACTTTGTAACTGCTAGAGCAACAGCCATTCCATTCTTTCCATTGTACCAATCTGCAACAGCTTTTCTCAGGGCACGGCCCCACATGCCACACTTCATACCCTCCTTCAGATCCTTTTTAAATTGGATGAAAGTAAAAAGATGGGTTGGTATACGACACACTTCAGGAACAGCCTTAAATGCTGCTTGTTTTGTCTGTGCATTAGAGCACTGTGAGCAAACTGCAAGAGCAAAAAGGATGGGCTCCTGCTTTGCTGCCCTGCCTTCTTGGCTGAATGTTTTTATTTCCTGTACCACCTCACAGCCTTTCCCATCTTCAATCAGTCTTATTAAAGCTTCAGCATTTTCAAAGCCCAGTTTTTGCTCCTTGATGTAGTAAGTACCACCCTCAGAACCAAAACACAAGAATCGGTGCAGTCGATTCATATCAGTGACCTGCCATACATATCCACCTTCTGAATTTTGCACCTGTTTTTCGTTCAAGGGTTGGATTTGGTTTGCTTCTTCCTCCATTTCTTTTCAGTTTCAGGGGACCTGCTGAAAGAAAAATGATAAAACATTTCTTAATATAAATTCCTAAGTACGTTGGATATTTTTGGCCTAACACTTCCTAGTCAAGTACCAACATTACATCTGTAGAATTCCACTCCCCCAAATACTAAAAGTCCAAACGTACTCCAGAACACCAATATTATACTCCAGATCATACCAACATCCCAAGGTAATAAAGGTTACTTCAAAGATTTTTTGTTAGTTAGGCGTCAAACCTGTTTTCTCCTGATTTAGGTGAACACTTGGATGCTGCCAGAGCACTTAATTTTAAGTTCTTACTCTTTTACTAAAGGTGACATTTATATATTACTAGTTACCATTTCTATAGCACTTTGTGTTCAGAGTGCTTTACAATCCTTGTCTAGCTCATTCTCACAACAACCCTGTAAAGTAGATTGTTATTATTCCCATTTTAGAGATAGGGAACAGAGGGCAAGAGATAGTGACTTGTTCAACAACAGCCAGTGAGTTCATAGCTCACACAGGATTTGAACTTTGCTCTCCCAAGTCCAAGTCAACACCATACCAATTAAGCTACACTGGCCGTCTTTATACAAATCACTGATGCTAAATAAGTGCTGAGAAAAATCAAACAATCATAAACAAGTGACAAAACAAACCCTTCTCTTTAAGTCACTCAGCTTTCACCCTTTCAGTTTTACCAATATCAGCATTTCCCTAGCTCTCTATATAAAAGGTTGGCAAGAACTGAATTTTGCAAGCCAAACAAGCCCAAAGAACAAAACTAAATTTCTCAGAACCAGAGACTAAAGCGTGAAAGGGGTAGAGACGCTTGTGTTTATGCCTTCTTTTGCGTCTTTATGGTATGCAAAGATTGCTTTCAAAATATGGGTAATGGCGTTAGAGCAACGGCATTCAGTTGTGGACCTCCTCTTGGATGCTTCCCCTTCACCCACCTGATGTGGAAGGGGCTCGGGTGTGTGTGCTGGGACAGACTATAACATGTACTGACAGGCAGGTCACGTAGGCTGGGACCTCCGGGTTTATTCATCATCCACCTGGGAGAGAATTATCTGGGTCTTGGCTCAGCTTTCCACCTCACAGGGTACATCTACTCCACCATCTTTTTGTTTCATGGGGCCTCGCCAGGAACAGCTATTTGGTGGTGCAACATGCTGGAGGGCAGAAACTGGTGTTACGCTCTATCTCCAGGAAATGCGGAGAGGGCCAAGCAGAAGATCAACAGGGCTATCTGGAGGACAATTGAAGGCATTGGCAGTTCCATTATCCACCACTGGTGGATTTCTGCCCAGGAGTTGGCCTTCTATAGGCAGGATGGCATGCATCTGTCAGAGGGACATCATCATCTGGTTGGAGGAAATAAGAAAGGGCCTACAACAGTATATCATCACCCATGTGTGTGTGTGTGAGAGGGGGGAAAGGGTAGAGGTGGGGGGGCATCCCTCCTCCCTTTTTCTGTGGCAGATAACAGCATGGGAAGGATACTTGGGCAGAGCTCCTTAAGAGTAGAGGTTGAATGGCACCCCTGTCCCCCATTCGCCCAGCATGGGTGGTGGTGTTTAATCAGGGGTGCATGATGGCCCCTAGCTCAAGGCTATGAATGGTTGGGTCAGGATCGGCTACCACTGTTTCACCCCTAGGGGGAAGGGTGACCTCGCAGGGGAGTCAGGTCACCTGGGTGAAGGCACTATGGGGCTAGCCCAGCACCCACTTCCAGTTTAAGCATAGTTTCTGCTGTTATGGCACAGGGGTATGCTTGATACTGGGCTACCCGCCACAGTTATGAATAAAGTTGCAGCCAATGCCCATTAAAACCATATTGCGTGTTTTTCTGGTTCCTATGGGTCATGCTCACACAATAGCTGGTGTGGCTTCTAGTTCACATAGTTCACAGTGGCTGATGACAGAGGGTGGGATACTGGGAAAAGGGGGTTGGTGGGTGGAGCATGCCAGGGAAGGACTACTTCCTATGTATTCAGTTTGTCCCACTAAACCTGTGAATGGGGGCTGCCTGAAGGCACAATAAATACACCGTTGATTAGACTCTACACATTAAACATGTAAGTGGGGACTGCAGTGATCGAACCCGGACTCCAGTGGGCTATTATCTCATTTGTACTATTATTATTATTATAAGCTTTTATATAGCACCAGCAATGTACCTGGCACTTTACAGAGAATAAGATAGACACAGTCCCTGCCCAAGAGCTTACAATCTAAAGACAGGGGGAGGAGACAGGGAAGGGGGAACAGAGGGAGGGACAAGGGATGCAACATTCATGAGGATGAGAGAACTCAGGTACACGTTCTTGTCTTGGTTATAGTACATTGGGAGTTTGCAGATAACAGGTGGGGGATAATCCTGGGTGGGGATGATTAGCAGGAGTTAGGAGGAGCGGAAGAGGTGGGTTTTGAGGAGGGACTTGAAGGTGTGGCGGGTGGGGGCAAGGAGAACGAGGGCAGGGAGGGAGTTCCAGGCGGGTGGGGCAGTGAGGGAGAAGGGACAAAGGCGGTTGGGGGAGCATGGGAGGGTGAGGGAGGGGAGCGGAGTGGAGAGCTCCAACAGGGGTTCGGAGGGAGATCAGGGCAGAGAGGTGGGGGGAGCAAGATTGTGAAGGGCTTTGTAGGTGAAGACGAGGAGCTTGTGCAGAATACACTCAGGAAGAGGGAGCCAGGAAGGGAATACGCTCAGGAAGTGGAGAGAGGAGAGGCTGCACATGGTCAAAGCGACGGGATAGGTGGATGATCCTGGCAGCAGTTTTAAACCGATGAGGGAAGCAAGGAGAGAGCGGGGAAGGCCAGCAAGGAGGAGGTTACAATAGTTTAGGCATGAGATGACTAGGGCATGGATGAGAGTTTTGGCAGATGTGACAAAAGATCTTAGCAATGTTGTGGAGGGAGAAGCGGCAGGATTTGGCCACGAAGTCAATGTAGGGTTTGAAGGTAATGTGCGAGTCGAAGATGAAGCCCAAGCTATGGACTTGGGGGACAGGGAGGATGGAGACCCCATCAATGGCAATTGACAGGGAAGAGGGAGAGGAAG
>QEPC01000266.1:45191-88727 GCA_003113815.1 Sphenodon punctatus | reverse complement strand
GCTTCCCAAACTTCTTCCCTGCCAGACTTTATTTTTAGACTTAAATATAATCCTGCAACCCCAGATAGCAACAAATCACATGACAGGATTTTAAGTATCAATTAGGATCACTACCCAATCTGCAGATGGTGCGACCCTGCTTGTCCTCTTGTCCCATGGTTTGGGAATCTCTGCCTTCGGGAGCTTTTGCTGGCTGTGACCTAGTTTTGTGCTTTCCCCTGGAAAGTTGTTTCCTGTTGCCCCATCCCTAAACATTTGTTTTTACATAGTTTTCAATCTGTATATAATATTATCTTGTAATGTTTGGTTTCTAACACTAGTACCCTGATTTTTAACATTATTTTGAAAATGGGACATTTATAACTTTTTTCCTGCCTAATAGCTACCACTCAAGTTATTCTTTATATATATGCATACACACACCTATCTTGTGTTTGCTCAGTCTATAGTTCTGACTTCTTACCTGCCTGAGGAATGTCCCCTGTGTGGCCTGGAAACTTTCATTCTTTCATCAATTGGTGAAATCCAATAAAAGATATCACGGCTATCGCACTAAAAGGCTCCATCTTTTACATTTGGGATGAACACAGCAACCAAACTTTCTAGACTGCTTTCTTAATGCTTTGCCATCTGTCATTAGATACCAAAATACATTAATTAACGATTTCCCCATTTTATCTTCCTATGGAGGAACATAAATGCATACATTGTTTTGTGCAGTGTCTAAAAAACCCTGTAGATTTATTCATTTGTATGCTTGCTACTGTGGGTGTGATCTTCACTCCATTGAAGTCAATAGAAGGTTGTCATTGGTTTCAGTGGAGTCAGGATTGTGTCTTAAAATTGCATTGTCAGTTTGTAATGATAATGTTTTGGGGGGACCAGGTGTGTTTGGCTTGGGGTTTTTTTTTGGGGGGGGGGTTGCTCAGATGATTCTCCAGAAAAATTGGTTTATTCAATCAGGTATTTTTCTTATTTTCTTCTGTGGTTTTATAGCTAAAGGTATAGGTCTTGGGGCTCATTTACATCATCCCTGGGGTAATTTTTCTGTCTTTTATCATACACTTCCAGAATATGTAGTGTCGTTTTCTTTGTAAAGTGCAGCAAATAACCGTTCTTAATCTTTTTGATTTGGGGGGTTTGAGTGAGTGTTTGAATAGCACATTGACTTGTTCATACAAGAAGTTCTGTAGACAGAGACATGTATTTAGTGTATTTTCCTCATTGGTGGTAATTGGGAAAATGCAGTGAACGTGAGTCATGAAAGGTCCCCCCTCCCCACACCTTTCCCCCCCACACCTTTCCTTCATCTGGCCCATTTAGATTGGCCACTGCTGCAGCCTAAGCAAAATGGACCATGGATCTAGCATGGCATGTCATAAGTTACTTGGACAGAGAGGTGGGATTAATTCCTGGCTCTAGTATTGGTTTGCTTAATCTCCACCAAGTTGTTAAATTTCTCTCTCTTTACCCTACTTGAAGACATGGAAGTACAGGCTTCCTTAATTGTGCTTTTGTGTGCACATCTTGTGTAACTTTATATATATTTTTGTAGAGTGTTACATGGTCCTTGGATGAAAGAAGTCCTATTACAGAAGTGCATAGCATATTATTCCCCGAGTGTTGATTACCAAATTAAAAGGAAATAAGGATAAACTTTTAAAATAATAATAAAGCTTAAAGTACTGCATCTTTTCCAGAGGCCATGTCACTTTTGTGATGTTAGCCACATTAATTCTTACATTTTTATGTTACTTGCCCTTGTTGCAAACACACAGTAGTAGATGGTTGTACTCTGGCCCTAGTGTCCCATTTAAGGGGGCTTTGAAGGAGAGAACTTCAAAGTCCCTTCAGGATCCCAAACTACCTCTCAGTGAGATCCCCACTCAGTAGCCGGTCTCAAGTCCCAAACAAGTCGCTCTCTCATTGGCAACACTACTGCTATTGGTCTTACTGGCTCCTTACAGTGTCTCCACTCGATGTCCCATGTTGTCGGGGTCCTGCCAGGGCCTCCCCTGACTATGGTTGATCCTTGATCCTGGGCAAACCTCTCCTGAAGTTGTTTTAACACGCTCCCAGCTGCTCCAATGGCCGCTCCTTCTGTGCTGCAGCTATCTTGTTTTCCGAATGGGGTGGTCAATTTCAAAGCAGCCAAAACGCTTGCAGCCCTTGCTCCCCATTGCAGCCACAGAACTCGCTGCCTGGTGGGTCTCCAGGTCTCTCCATACCATGCTGCAGCTATTTGCCTGCCACCCAGACATCAGTGCCCCCAGATCTTTCTCTGTCTGCCTTCCCTCTTGCATCCTAGTAGCTTCACTCCCGAGTGGCTCCTTCATTAGCCACGGTGGCTAACTCACAGGTGCCTTCCTCTTGCACTTGTCTTCCCCCTCTTTAGCCTTGTAGCTTACTCTCTTTAAAGGGCCTGCTCTCAGCAGAGCCACCAGCTGTTAAGCTGTGAATACTGTCTAAGTCCCTGGAGCAGGGCAGTCCACAGCCACCCTGCTACACATACATCCCCACATAGGGTAAAAACAGACATGTCGATGGTGCGGTGGCTTCCTGGCCCAGGGCAGGAAACTGCAGCCAATACAGCCTGGGTTGGGGAGGGACACCGAACAAACGTGCCCATTGCTGGAGAGCCGTCCTGCCCACACAGCCTGGGTAGGGTGAGAAACTAAAGAAACGGGCTATCGTGCTCCCAGTGCCCTGCCCCCACCATGTATTTGTTTATTTAAATTTCTTACCCCACTCTTCCCACCAAAGGCAGCTCAGGGCGATTTACAATAGATATTGGGGTACAAACACAAATGCTGGCCCGCGTGGGCAGCCCTTAGCTCGGGCTGTGTCCTCAGAGATTTTCCAAGGACGCAGCCCAGGCTAGCCACCTACCCACCCTGGGGCAGTCCCTGACTAACATCGGGTGGCACATAAACACAAGTTCAAGTGGGTCCTGGGTCACAGCGGGCAAAAGCAGGTCACCGTCACATCTTGTTTTGCCCATAGTCTCGCTGATTTAACTGGGACTAAACATAAGTGTTTTGCAATGCAAAAGAGCATTTTCAGGATCGCTGTCTAATAAAATAGTGGCACTGTTATTTTTCTTATAAGCAAAGTAGGCAAGCTGTGAATTTTTATTTTTTATTTTTTCCTCTCAGTATTATCAGTCTTCGATGTGGCATCTTTTTATTATGGTTCTTCTAAACTAGAATATTTATGAGAACTATATCTTTACTCTTTCAGGTTATAGAGGTGCACAGGTTGAAGAAATATGGAGCTTGGAGCCAGAAAATTTTGAAAAATTAAAGTAAGTTTATTGAACCTATGAAAATGGCATGAGACATGTTTTGCTTTCTGTTGTCTCTGACATCCTTTCTAGATTTGTTTTTTGAAAGATCGCTGTAGCAACTTGCTGTAAACATGTTTTATTGCCTGTGATCTAGAATGCTGTATTGTTTTCACAGGAGTTGACCAAATACAGTACACTCTTACTATAATATAGTATTTTGGTATCCATGCCCCATACTGTGATATAAGCGTATTTGAGTTTTAATGACAGGTAAGTGTGACAGTCTGGGGTCGCTTTTAGACGAGAGCAGCACGCTCACACCTGAAAATAACACGTCTTTGAAAAAGAGCGCAGGCGGGGTTTAGATGTGTGGGGATGCCCGTTATCAAGCTCGTGGGTTTTTTTTTTTATGTGCGAATTAAAGACCTTGATCATCGGAGTTTATTTATTTTAATTTCTTGGCCCACCCTTTCCACCAAAGGTGGCTCAGGGTGGTATACAATATTAAAAATACGCATATAAAACAAAACCATAAATACAAAAACATAAAACACCCCACACTATCCCCCACCAACCCCTCTCCACCCCAATGCCTCCCTACCTCCCAACTCACCCTTATGCCCCACAGCTCCCCGCCTACCCTAGATCCCGCTGCCAAATGCCCTTGTGAGGAAAACTGTTTTACACTGCCTCCTCGAGGCGCTTAAGCCCAGACATAAACGAACATCCCGGGGGAGGGAGTTCCACAGCTGCAGAGCGGTGACCAAGAATGCCCCCCTCGTCATAGAGACTAGGTTAGAAACTGGTACCTCCAGAAGGGCGTCTTCAGCTGACCACAGAGGCCGTAATGGGACATGGTAGGCCAGGCAATCTTCCAGATAAGTGGGTCCCAAGCTGTTTAGGGCTTTAAAGATCAAAAGCAGCACCTTGAATTGTGCCCGGAAGACAGTAGGCAACCAGTGCAGATTTCGGAGCACCAGTGTTATGTGCTCCAGGCGACATGTCCCCATAAGGAGCCAGGCTGCCACATTCTGCAGCCACATTATGCACCAACTGCAGCTTCCAAACAGTCTTCAAGGGCAGCCCCACATAGAGTGCACTGCAGTAGTCTAGCCTTGAGGTAATGAAGGCATGGATGATAGTTTTCAGATCTGACTCAGAAAGAAAAGACCGCAGCTAGTGAAATGCACTGCTGCCACCTGAGATTCCTGGCGCAGTGACAGATCCAGGACCACTCGAAGACTGTGAACCTGTGTGACCAGGGGGCACCAGACTCCCATCAATAACCAGGGTCCCAATCTCCTCCAAGTCACAAGGCCACCCAACCATCATCACCTCAGTCTTGTCAGGATTCAACCTCAATTGACTTGCCCTCATCCAGTCCCCTACTGCAACCAGGCAACAGGTAAGCACCAAGACTGCAGGACCTGGGTCAGATGAAAAGGAGAGGTAGAGCTGGGTGTTGTCTGCATACTGATAACACCTCACTCCAAATCTCCGAATGATTTCACACAGCAGCTTCATATACATGTTGAACAAGAAGGGGGACAAGATGGAACCCTGCAGGATGCCACAAGAGATATAACGGGATGATGACGAGCAATCGCCCATCACCTGCTGAGACCTCCCTAACAGGAAGGAGCGAAACCACTCGAACGGTCCCATGCATCCCCGCCAGGTCCCACATTCAAGTCAACAATACCTCGTGATCAACAGTGTCAAAAGTCGCTGAGAGTTCTAAAAGGATCAACAAAGTGGAATTCCCTGTGTTGATCTCCAAGCATAGATCATTGATCAAGGCCACAAGCGCAGTCTCCGTGCCATGCCCAGGACGAAAGCCACACTGAAAGGGATCCAGGAATCTTATAGTATCCAGATGAGCCCAGAGCTGATACACCACCACCCGCTCAATAACCTTCCCTAAAAAGGGAAGGTTAGAGACAGGCTGGGAGCGGAGCTGGCGTCCAAAGATGGTTTCTTAAGCAGAGGCTGGACAATTGCCATTTTAAGGGAGTCCTGCCTTCCCAAAGGGAGGCATTGACAACCCCAGCCAGCAACGGTCCTACTGTCTCCCGGCTGGCTTTCACCAACCAGCACAGGGATGGATCTGATTCCCAGCTGCCCAGCCCCAAACACATCCTCCGCATCGGTGGACAGTACCGACTGAAATTGATCCAAATAAAAAGGACAAGGCTAAACCTTCACAGCCCCAAACGCTGACTCTGCCATAGAACTGATCATGCCAAAGTTTCGAATACGAACAATTTTGTTTGCACAGTAATCAATAAAAATGTCACAGCGGGCGTTGGATGTTTCCAACTCCTGGCAGAGACAGTGATGTGAAGTTGAGGGCCATCTGGGCACATTTACCGATAAGCTGTTCTTAATTGCATTTCTGTAACTTCTCTTTTGAAGTTATTAGAGCCGAGTTGAATTGTCACCTAAAACATGGTTTACCATGTAGTCAGTAGGGCAAGTTGTGACTTTCAAAAGTGAAAGTTTATTTATATTTATTAGGGGTGGTCCTCTGGAGAAAATTCCAGTTTGGATCCTGCAATTTCTGGATTTAAATATGGATTCATATTACATATTATAGGTCTGTATTTAAATAAATTAAAATGTTAAATTAATTTTAAAATAAAACAAAAACTGCGCATATGCAAAATGGCCGTTGGACCATTCTGCACTTGCACACCCTTTCCAAAAATGGCGGTGGCAACATTGCTGCATGCACAAAATGGCTGCTGCGCATGCACAGTATGGCTACCTTTTTCCAAAATGGCAGCGACACTTCTGCCACCATTTTGGAAAAGGTTGTGTATGTGCAGAGTGGTCTAGTGGCCATGTTGTGCATGTGCATTTTTAAAAAAATGATATTTCAGTAGATAAGAACAGAACTGCAACAGGCATGTTGCGGTTTAGTATGGATTGATCCGTAACAGCCCATTACAAGCAGTTACTGATGGAATCCAAATGCCCATCCCTAATATTTAGTCCTGCCCTTCCCTAAAGATTCAAGGTGTGAAAGAGCATAATAAAAAACAAATATGTAAAAAATCCTCCAAACTCCCAACTTTGTCTGCCAAATGTATGGTCCAAAAGAAAAAATTGCTTTCAGAAAATGCTCAGGTTTTGTTTAACCTCCAGTGGAAAGGAGTTCTGCAGTAGTGTAGCAGCCGTCTGCACACCCTTGCTATATGAACCCAACAGGCAGATGGTACCTGGTTGACCTCAAGGATCGCATTGATTTAGCAATTGCTTTAATTAGAATTATGATCATGCCTCTTAAAAATCAACTCCTTGATGTCCCAAGCTTATGTTTTCAAAGTTGGAATGTGAACCTGGCTGATGGTTTAAATAGGTATTATAGAGCCACAATTGTGGCTCTATAGTTAAGGTGGTAGCAAACTCTCATTGAACAGCACCTATGCTGTTCAATGGGAGTCAGTAGAGCAAAAACTTCTGGTTGACAAGTATTCCAGCTTTCCTTCACCAACACATGTTCTGTGATTACAAACAATGAAGGTGAGTTCAGAGGCGGATCAAACGGGGGGGCCTGAAGGTGGGGGGGTCCTCACCTGCCTCTGCCTGGTGGTAGTGCTGCAGTAGTAGCAGGACACCAATTGGACTGGGAGATAAAGCTGTTTGTTTACGAACAACTCCTCCCCATGTGAGTGGTCAGAAGGTTGTTGCCTTATAAAGAAGGTTCTTCGAGATGAGTCCAAACATTCTCACAACTGAGTTGTGCATGCTCACCATATTCAAATAATAGACCACATGATGGTCTCAAGTTCCTCTAGTATAAAAAGCACTCTCCCACTCAGAATGACAGTTCCTTCCAACCCTTTCTAGGAAAATAAGAAAAAAATTCCATGCGGGGCTGGAAGGGTGGGTGTTGTGAGAATGTTAGGAGCCATCTCGAAGAACTTTGTTTACAAGGCAGCAACCTTCTGTTCTTCGAGTGGCTCCTCACAGGCTGTTTTTACACTGCTCCGCAGGGTGGGGGGGTCCGTGGGCGTGTTGGTGCGTGGGCGGGGCATGCAGACAGTCGTACACACATCCCTACTGCCCCCTCCCCCCCCAAATGCCCCACTCATCCTCACCCATGGAGCAACTGCTGTTTTCCCTGGTTGCTCCGTGCATGGGGACGAGTGGGGGGTAAGTGGGGATGCATGTTAGGTGGGTGCGTGCACATGCATCCCTAGTCATGGGGCTCCCGCACACATGACCACGCAGAAATCTGCATGTTCATGGGTGGGAGAGGCCCGTGTAAAAAGGGCCACATTCTCACAACTGTCTTACTTATATTATCTTAGGTAGGAATGTAGGATGTAAAGCAATATCTATTCTATCTTGTAAAATCTGCAAATATGGTTCTGAGATTATTATGGCTGCTATTTCACTAACTCTTCTTAATGACATTATTGCTAACTGTCTTTAAACCCCTACCCCATAACCAATTTATTTGCATCCCCCCATATAATCAATTCACGCTGCTCCAGGGGCACAAATGAAATGGTTATGGGTGTGGGGCAGTGTGAATTGATTATATGGGAGGTGGGAGTGCAAATGAACTGGTTATGGGGGTGGANGTCCTACTGTCTCCCGGCTGGCTTTCACCAACCAGCACAGGGATGGATCTGATTCCCAGCTGCCCAGCCCCAAACACATCCTCCGCATCGGTGGACAGTACCGACTGAAATTGATCCAAATAAAAAGGACAAGGCTAAACCTTCACAGCCCCAAACGCTGACTCTGCCATAGAACTGATCATGCCAAAGTTTCGAATACGAACAATTTTGTTTGCACAGTAATCAATAAAAATGTCACAGCGGGCGTTGGATGTTTCCAACTCCTGGCAGAGACAGTGATGTGAAGTTGAGGGCCATCTGGGCACATTTACCGATAAGCTGTTCTTAATTGCATTTCTGTAACTTCTCTTTTGAAGTTATTAGAGCCGAGTTGAATTGTCACCTAAAACATGGTTTACCATGTAGTCAGTAGGGCAAGTTGTGACTTTCAAAAGTGAAAGTTTATTTATATTTATTAGGGGTGGTCCTCTGGAGAAAATTCCAGTTTGGATCCTGCAATTTCTGGATTTAAATATGGATTCATATTACATATTATAGGTCTGTATTTAAATAAATTAAAATGTTAAATTAATTTTAAAATAAAACAAAAACTGCGCATATGCAAAATGGCCGTTGGACCATTCTGCACTTGCACACCCTTTCCAAAAATAGCGGTGGCAACATTGCTGCATCCACAAAATGGCTGCTGCGCATGCACAGAATGGCTACCTTTTCCAAAATGGCAGCGACACTTCTGCCACCATTTTGGAAAAGGTTGTGTATGTGCAGAGTGGTCTAGTGGCCATGTTGTGCATGTGCATTTTAAAAAAAATGATATTTCAGTAGATAAGAACAGAACTGCAACAGGCATGTTGCGGTTTAGTATGGATTGATCCGTAACAGCCCATTACAAGCAGTTACTGATGGAATCCAAATGCCCATCCCTAATATTTAGTCCTGACCTTCCCTAAAGATTCAAGGTGTGAAAGAGCATAATAAAAAACAAATATGTAAAAAATCCTCCAAACTCCCAACTTTGTCTGCCAAATGTATGGTCCAAAAGAAAAAATTGCTTTCAGAAAATGCTCAGGTTTTGTTTAACCTCCAGTGGAAAGGAGTTCTGCAGTAGTGTAGCAGCCGTCTGCACACCCTTGCTATATGAACCCAACAGGCAGATGGTACCTGGTTGACCTCAAGGATCGCATTGATTTAGCAATTGCTTTAATTAGAATTATGATCATGCCTCTTAAAAATCAACTCCTTGATGTCCCAAGCTTATGTTTTCAAAGTTGGAATGTGAACCTGGCTGATGGTTTAAATAGGTATTATAGAGCCACAATTGTGGCTCTATAGTTAAGGTGGTAGCAAACTCTCATTGAACAGCACCTATGCTGTTCAATGGGAGTCAGTAGAGCAAAAACTTCTGGTTGACAAGTATTCCAGCTTTCCTTCACCAACACATGTTCTGTGATTACAAACAATGAAGGTGAGTTCAGAGGCGGATCAAACGGGGGGGCCTGAAGGTGGGGGGGTCCTCACCTGCCTCTGCCTGGTGGTAGTGCTGCAGTAGTAGCAGGACACCAATTGGACTGGGAGATAAAGCTGTTTGTTTACGAACAACTCCTCCCCATGTGAGTGGTCAGAAGGTTGTTGCCTTATAAAGAAGGTTCTTCGAGATGAGTCCAAACATTCTCACAACTGAGTTGTGCATGCTCACCATATTCAAATAATAGACCACATGATGGTCTCAAGTTCCTCTAGTATAAAAAGCACTCTCCCACTCAGAATGACAGTTCCTTCCAACCCTTTCTAGGAAAATAAGAAAAAAATTCCATGCGGGGCTGGAAGGGTGGGTGTTGTGAGAATGTTAGGAGCCATCTCGAAGAACTTTGTTTACAAGGCAGCAACCTTCTGTTCTTCGAGTGGCTCCTCACAGGCTGTTTTTACACTGCTCCGCAGGGTGGGGGGGTCCGTGGGCGTGTTGGTGCGTGGGCGGGGCATGCAGACAGTCGTACACACATCCCTACTGCCCCCTCCCCCCCCAAATGCCCCACTCATCCTCACCCATGGAGCAACTGCTGTTTTCCCTGGTTGCTCCGTGCATGGGGACGAGTGGGGGGTAAGTGGGGATGCATGTTAGGTGGGTGCGTGCACATGCATCCCTAGTCATGGGGCTCCCGCACACATGACCACGCAGAAATCTGCATGTTCATGGGTGGGAGAGGCCCGTGTAAAAAGGGCCACATTCTCACAACTGTCTTACTTATATTATCTTAGGTAGGAATGTAGGATGTAAAGCAATATCTATTCTATCTTGTAAAATCTGCAAATATGGTTCTGAGATTATTATGGCTGCTATTTCACTAACTCTTCTTAATGACATTATTGCTAACTGTCTTTAAACCCCTACCCCATAACCAATTTATTTGCATCCCCCCATATAATCAATTCACGCTGCTCCAGGGGCACAAATGAAATGGTTATGGGTGTGGGGCAGTGTGAATTGATTATATGGGAGGTGGGAGTGCAAATGAACTGGTTATGGGGGTGGAGGCAGCATGAATTGATTATGGGGGCACAACTGAACTGATTATATATATGTCTCTTTTCATGGCATAATGCGCTTAATAGACTGGCTGCATTTTGGGTGTCTTGTGTGTTTGATAGCGGCGCCCTTAGGCCTGCCGGCGGGACACAAAAAGAGGAGCCCATCTTGACTTCTTGGCCCATTCTGCCCTAGCTACGCCTCTGGTCTAGTGTGCGTGACTGATCAAATTGAATGACTATGTGAAATGAGAGCATGTGTGTACTGTGAATGACTGTATGTGTGATCAGTTAGAATGAGTGTGTGTGAGAGAGAGGTGAGAGCACATGTGTGAATGAGTGTGTGACCTCTTTTACACGAGACGCACCCACGCAGCGGCATGGGTGGGTGCGTCTCGTATGAAAGCAGTGGCTTGTGCGCTCCTGTCTAACACACACCTCACCCATCACCCCTGCACAGAGAAACCTGCGAAAAAACAGGTTGCTCCATGTGGGGGGATGGGTGGACACCTGTATGCACATGTCCTTATGTCTGGGGCCAGCTTATGCATTAACAAAACTGTTAAGTTTCAACAGAAGGGCAAATTACCTAGACAAAAAACCTTTGCTTTAAGAAGCTCATTAAGGTGGCATTACAAATTATACTTAAACGTTAACATGACAATAAATTGTATGTTAAAGCAACTTTATTAAATATCAGACCAATTCATTAATTTTTCTTTTCTCATTCATTAATACATTTTTTTATGATTTATCTGAAATTAAACTGTATACATTCCTCATCCCGTATAAGTATTGTTCAGTCATCAGACCATACATATGCAACTTAATTTCAGTGAAGTCATTTTTTTTATTAATAAAATGAGAGAAGAAAAATGTATAGTTTGGTCTGATATTTAATAAAGTTGCCTTAACATACAGTTCAGTGTCATGTTAACATTTGAGTATAATTTGTAATGCCGCCTTAACGAGGTTCTTAAACTGAAGGTTTTTTGTCTAGGTAATGTTAATTTAATTGAATTGTCATCAGCTGAGGAGTCTCTTCTCTTTGAAATAATACAGATATTTCTGAATACTTTTATTTTATCGTGGCCTTTATTTTACAGACCAGTTCATGGCCTGATTTTTCTCTTCAAGTGGCAACCAGGAGAAGAACCAGCTGGCTCTGTTGTTCAGGATTCCAGACTAGATACAATATTTTTTGCTAAGCAGGTACAGTGATTTCTTTGGGAGATTTTTTTTTTTTTTTTTACTGCATGCAGAAAAATGGTAGTTCTTTTTTTTTTTTTAAAAAGAAAACAACTGTCAAAAACAGGTCTGTGAAAAGGGGGGAAGATAATGGGTAGAGCAGATTGATTTGAAAGTCATCTTTAGGCAGATTATTGGTCAGAGATCACACCAAAACTCTGGTTGTTTAAAGATTTATTTATTGATAAGTATAAAGACCACAACTGACTTTTTAAAGAAGTATTGAGAATTTTGCTTTCAAATACTTATTTCAGAAGCATAAAATACTGCTTGTGGCATTTCACCTTTTTCCTTTAAATCTAGTGTGCGGATAATATTTTGAAACCTCATTCAACAGATTTTGGAGAAAAATACCTTGAGCCAACAATAGAACAGATATTGCAGTACCTCTCAAATATTCTCTGAGAAAATCTCATTCTTGTGTTGTTTTTGCCTGAATTCTAAACTGTCTTGATCTGGGAGTTATGTTTAATTTATATCAGAAATGTCAAAAAAATAAAGCAAATCTTAACCCCATTCTTATGTTATGATGAGTCCCACAAACTGTTGATGCATTTTGCTAAGAGCTGGAAAAGCAAATAGTAACCAAATCAAATGTAAATGTATAGTTAAGAGGACTTAGTTTAGTAATGTGTGTAGAGATATTATAAACAGTTGACACGAGGGGGTTGGCAGGTGTGTAACTCATCTATATGCAAGTGAAATTATGAGGAATGAAAACTTGCAGGCAGCCTTCTCTTCTGCAATTGGGTTGTTGGCTTTTACTTCTCGAGGCTCCCCTACGCACTTTGTTTTGTTGATAAAGTTCTCTTGTTATCCTACGCTTTTGTTATCCTACTCTTCTTGCCCTTTCATTCCTTTTGCCCTGCCTAGTGACTGACCTTCATTTCTTTGTTTTCTTTACTCTTGTTTTCTTTACTCTTCCTCTGCTATCTCTTGAAGCCAGTGAAACAAGTATCAAATCCAGTAGTCAGTGTTTTGCCACATTAAGTGTTTCAGCTAGTCTCTCTGGTTTGCTGGCTGTATAAGCACTTTCCCGGGGTCTTCTGTTACTATGACTTCTTAGATATTCAAAGCCATTCATCTATCGCTCTGCTTCACACTTGCAGATTCTTTTGTTTCTTGTCCCTGAAACTCGTTTCTGAAGTATGACTCTTTCCATTTAAAAGCAGTCAAATAAAACAAGTAGTTAGAGCTGTGTTACATATACATTCTCCTGCTCCATTTCAGAATCTAAGTTCAAGTAGTATTAAACTTACAAAAGAAAAATGGAAAAGCTATTGAACTCAAAACGAATGGCAAAAGCCTAAATGTATTTTTAACATCTCTTGGAAATGTTTCCTTTCTGACAATATAGCCTGTTGCACTTCCCTAAATCCCCAGGGAAGGCTATTACAGCTTTTGTTTAATGCAATGCATACTTTGGATTGATTGACCATGCAAATAGATACTACATGTATATTAAAAATATTGCCCACGGTAGTTAAAGGTGTATTTTCACAGCAGCAGTACACAGGCTTGGCACTTGATGGCACTGAAGCAGTTTTCTAAAAGAGACATGCAGATAGGGAGAAATGGGCTTGTACTCTCTTTGACCTTTCTATATTGATTAAGCTAACAAAAGCACTTTCCCATTACAGGTATGACCTTTATACTACAGTTTACGGACAAGGCTTCACTGATGTCCACCTTTGAGAAGCTCTCTGTGTTAGAGCAAGATATTTTCATACAAAGGCTAGATGCTGTAAGGGGATCCCTTCAGATAAAAGAATTGGTATATCAAGCTTCAAAGATTTCACATGGGGATGCCCTATATCAACCTATTCATGATCTGCAGACTTTAACTGCTGCGCGCTTCTTAACATCGGATGAACTAGGTTCACCGGTTAGGGAGCAGAATTTATCAATACAGACTACTGTTAATAGTCTGCAATATGTACAGGCACTTGATGCCTCTCAAGAGCCAGGGAAGATATTGAGCCCAAAATGCATATTTGGGATTGATCCAATACCCAATCTGGGAAAGCCATCGCAATTAACTGAAGTCAGAAGGATCGTGGAAAATGATAGATCAGGGTCTAGAAAGCTAAGTTATAAGGATTGACTGTCATCTAATCAGAGTCCCTAGATCTGTCAATAAAATCCCTTTGGTATCGGCTCTGTCATGGAATATATCGGGAAGTAAAGATAAACTCATTAATCCAGATTGCGTTGCTTTTCTGTCTGCCTATGATATGATATGATATGTCTGCAGGAAACTTGGCTTCCTGAAATGGCAATGTTGAATATTCCTGGTTATGTAACTTTCCTTCAGGGGGGGAAGTAGGCGTTCACTTAAAGGTAGGGTATCTGGAGGCTTAGCCATATTGGTAGCTAGCAAATGTGCCCAGAATGTTCGAATGCTTAATACAGTGAGTAAGGATTTTCAAGCTGTATATATTTGTTTTGATTCTCATGAGGCCTTAATGGTTGTGAATGTCTATATCCCTCCAGTAATATCTCGATTCTATGAGCCAACTATTTGGGCTGATTTAGAGGAGTATATAACTCAGCTAGAATTATTATATCCCCAGGCTCCCCTCATGATAGTAGGAGATTTAAACACATGGCTGGGTGAGGAAGCAGTTTGGGATCTAGATATCTCTATGCAGGCAGTATGTAATATCCCAGAGCATAGATCTTGCGACAAGCAAACTTCTGTAACCAGGGATAATATGCAGCAATTTATGCGATCACTTGATTTAATCTGCTTGAATGGGCGGAGTGAGAAAGATCCGTTGGGACAATTTACATGCTTCACGGTAAATGGGAGGAGTGTTATTGATTATATATTAGTACACCCCCTTTTTTGGGATTGTTTTGAGAATTTTGAAGTCTTATGTAGGGCAGAATCTGATCATATGCCTTTGAGAGTAAATTATGGGATGTGGGAGAAGGTATTAAACCCCCAGAGTGTTTGTAAGGAGGCGGGGAGTCCATCAAGAGTGCGGTTACGATGGAATATTACCCTTTTGGGGAAAACAGTGGATTTTTTGCACCAAGATGAATGGGCAATCGTAGTTGTTGATTTGGAAGGGAAGGATAAGGTGGACATGGCTGAGGTCACACAAGTTTTGCTTAGGATGCTTGATGTATTAGGTTTTTCATTACTATCCAAGGAGGGTAATAGTAGGCAAACAAGTACCGATGGTTGGTTTGATAATGAATGTAGGGAAATGAAAAACCATCTTAATAGAGTCCTTAAAAAATGGGTGTCTTTCCCTACATATATTAATAGACAAAATTATGTAGTTGCCCGTTTGTCATATAGGAGGCTACTCCGTGGTAAGGAAGAACAGCATATGAACCTTTTTTGGACAAGGTTGAAGGTAGCAGCCGAAACAGGTGATTCCAGGCTTTTTTGGTCACTTATCCGAGCCTTTGGGGGGGCGGTACAGGAGAAGAAGACTTCTGGCCTTAGTGGGGGAGACTGGATTAAATTTTTTGAGGATCTTCTCTATGACAGGACCAGTGGGAACTGGTATGAAGACGGTAGATGCTATTGCCCTGAGGAAAATGAAGCCTTGAAGGGTGCGCAGTTCTCGAGTATAGTATCAGAAGATGAGGTTCGGAGGTCAATATCCAGCTTTAAAAATAACAAGGCCCCAGGATATGACTTCATCTGTGTTGAGGTATTTAAAAATCTACCAGGATGGTGGGCACCTCTGTTAGCTAAGGTATTAACGTTTATGAATACCACAAGGCAGATACCATCTGAATGGGGGGAGAGTATCATCATCCCCATCTTCAAAAAAGGAGATGTGGATGACCCAGCCTGCTATAGGCTAATTAGTTTGTTGCCAGTGTTGGGTAAGATTTATGGGAAAACTCTCTTGAGTCGGCTAGAAACATGGATTACAGAATTTGCGTTGATACCAAGGGAACAATTTGGTTTTAAAAAATCAAGCTCTGTAATGGATAGCTGTTTTGTCTTATCCCATCTGATTAGCAAATATGTTAAGATCCACCGTTCTGCCCTTTTTTTTGCATTTGTAGATTTCAGGAAAGCATTCGATTCAGTCCCACGAAAACAGCTCTGGGACAGATTGATTCAGTTAGGTATCAATGAAAATCTCCTTGCCTTAATAATTCAACTTCATACTAACAACACGGCAAGGATTCGCTTACCAGGCAGTAATAAATACACTTCAAAGTTTAAAGTTAACAAGGGTGTGCGGCAAGGATGTGTTTTAGCCCCATACTTGTTTAACTTATATGTAAGCGATTTGAGTAGCAAACTGAATCTGGATGAATATTGTGCTCCGAAGATCAAAACTTATCCAGTGCCAATTTTGCAATATGCCGATGATACTGTCCTGCTGTCACAAACCAGGAAGGGCCTAAAATCTTTATTGGAAGCCTGTGGGGCTTATTGCCAGCAGAATGGTTTAGAGATAAATTTTGATAAAACAAAAATAATGGTTGTAGGGAAAAGATCAAGGAAATGCTCTTGGGTCATACAGAAGGAAAGGGTAGAGGAGGTGAGCTCCTTTTCCTATTTGGGAGTAATATTCAATGGAAATGGCTCTTGGAAAAATCACAGATTATATATAGCAGGAAGGGCTAGATCTTCCTCTAAAACTATCTTAGCCATTGCCAAACAGTCCAAGACAGTCCCCTTCTCTAAAATTCTGCAGACATATAAGGCAAAGACACAGGTACTTCTAAATTATGGCCAAGGTATAATTCCAGTAACACACGTACAAGAGCTTGAGATAATTCAAAATAAATTCCTAAGAGGCTTGCTAGGGGTCCCCCAAGCAATTCCAGCAGCTGTGGTGCGGGCAGAAACTGGTATTTTTTCAATTTTATGCCTCAAGAAAATTGTATTCCTAAATTTCTGGATCCATATAGTGAATCAAGATGAGAAGTCTCTGGTTTATCTTTGCCTTTTAGAAGAACTAACAAACACTGGCTCACAGATTTATCCCTGGCTTGCTACCTTTTATACCTTCCTTAATCAAACAGGGTTCTCAGTGCAGGAGCTGTGGCGTCTGTCCCCAGAGCAACAAAAGAAACAACTTAAAGATAGGATACTAGACATAGGAAGGCAAGAAGATCTAGCAATCCTAATGGGGTGGAAAGCAGCCCCATGGATGAAGCATGTCAAAGTTTCTTTTGGTCTAGAAAGTTATTTAGAGCTAATGAGCTCTATGGAATTGCGTAGGCATTATACGAGGGCTCGTTTTCAGTTAATTGAGACTGCTATAGTTCAAGGAAGGCATAATGTGCTGCCGAAGGTGCAGAGGTGCTGCATTTGCCAATTAAACGAACTAGAAACTATAGATCACATATTTTTGAGATGTCCCTTGTATTCTTCTTTACAAGAAGTTTGGATTCTCCCATTGCTCTGGGGAAAAGAATATGTTGGCCTTATAGGTCAAATGAAATATTTGTTAAACCTTAAAAGACCAGAGGATTGTAATGCCTTGGCACTATTTGTTCATCTAGCCAAGAAACTTAGAACCCGTAACGAGATAGAGTGATAACCCAAACTGTCTTTCGGCAGAGGTTGGGTATTCCAAGCCAGAGAGGCTTATTTGTGTCACTGGGAACAATAGCTGTGACGATATTTTTTGCCGGGGTGCCCATAGGGATATCTGGAAATATCATTGAAGGATGATTAGACAGGCTAATAGACCTGATTTATAGTGGGAAATTGGGAATTTTTTGCAGCTGGGGTTCTTTTTCTCTTTTGTTGATTTGTCTCTTTTGCTGTATATAGACTATGCTTGCTAGAAGCTAGTAACTGGATTTAGAATTTGTTTTCTTTTGCAAATATTATTTGTGGGCTTTTTAATTTTTAACAGTTTATGACTATTAGAAGTTTCTTCTTTTGATTTAGGTTGTTAATTTTTATATTTTTTTGTTATCAACATGATATGTTATGTGTTGTTGTGTTATTTGTTACTGGGCATTATTTTATATTATATTATTTGTAAAATTGTAAAATTGAAAATTGTATTGTACTGTTTACTCTTGGGCCAGGGCGAGAGCCAGAGCCTTAAATAAAATCAATCAATCAATACTACAGGTTATCTATGAAAAAACTCATTCAAGTTTTTTTTAATGTTAAAAAATTATCTTCTCATCTGCATTGGTGTACTTTGCGTAGCCAGAACAGCTGGTCATTATTATGACATTTCAAGAAAATAAAATTTGAGCAATAGAGAAGAGTTTTTAGTTATAATGATGAAAATTGTTATGGACTTTATTTGCAAATTTCAGTGACTAAGATTTTGGGGAAATAATTCTATAGGTTTGGCTCCTTCAGTTTAAAGTGTGAAAATTAGCAATGTATCTTTAGAGACCCTAACAAATCTTCCAGCAAGATTAAGGAAAGCCAGCATTAAAGTTTTGTGTGTGTGCAGAACATATACATTCTGTTTTGAAAATAAATACGGAAAGGAGAGGCAGACACTTATATGCGGGAAATAAGTTACTTTCACAAAGAGGCAAAAAGGAGCACAAGCCATTTGTTTGTTTGTTTTTGTTTATTTAAAAAGTCCTTTAAGCAGATCGTTGTTTTTTTATTAAGCCTTTCAGTGCACATATTATAGGTCAGCTGTGCAAAATTCTGCATGATGTTTTGTTCTCTTTTTTAATGGGTATGTAAAATATGTATATATTCGCTACCATAGTGTGGTCATGGTTCTGTAGATTTTCTGTCAGTTGGCCAATTTTTATGACCCTTGTCAGATTGAAATTAGCTAAGTGAGTAATACCACCACAGTACTCTCACATCCAGGTTTAAACTTGGAAGTCCTCTTTGATTTCATCTCATGCATCCATGCTATGGGTGTATAGCGCCTCCCCACCCATTACCCATCCAGTACCCACTGGTTACCCATGGCTACCTTATGTCCAAATCATGCTGCTACCACAACTATTTTTCTGTGCCAGTTTTATCTATGACCACCCCCATTTTATATTTTTATTGAATCCTCCCTTCTCCATTGTCTTCCTCCAGGGTATTAAATGCAAAAATAAATATAGGTCCTGGTTAAGTCCATTATTTTTGGTATCAAAGTTTATCTATTTTTGTAGTGACTGGAGAAATTTAGATCTTTCTTAAGTCCATTGTTTTTTGTGTCAAAGTTATGAATTTTACTTCCCAGGCCCGTCTTCCGAGTGTGTCATTTAGGTTTCCTTTGAGGATGAGGACTGACAGGTATGATATGGAGTGGTCTTGTTGGGAGAAGTGGCTGCCCACTGTAGAGTCAGTGAATAAGCCAACACACTCTATCACACTCTTCCAACCACCACAGCTTTCGGCACCACTAGCCACACTCTTATCTCTTAAACAGATTTAAACACACTTATATTTAACATCTTCTGCTAGTACTTCCTTTGTTTGAGGGATCACTCATGCATCCTCTTCTAAATTTTAAAAAGGGGACAAAATTTAGGCTTCGACCATTAGACAAAAACGATAGCTCTGCTATAGTTGTAAATGACCTTGCTAAACCTTGCCTGGTCAACTGCTAAAGAATGCAGCTATTTTAATTGTTCCTTTTAAATGGGGCAAACAGTGAACTCCAGCCACCACTACCCAGGCTGCACAAGGGCGACACGCCTTTATGTGGCTCAGTTCGGTGTCTCCCAGCTTCTGGTGCCCCCGGCAGCACACCAAAGAGTTACAGGTGGGAGGGCAAAAGCCCAGCGTGGCAGTAGACAAGGAGATAAGTGAATGAGACAGAGGCCCCAGCAACTAAATTACCAGAATAAGGCCTGGGGCAGTTCTCTGCAGTAGTGCCAGCAACCTGCCCAAAATATAAATGGAGCTAATAAACCAGGGAATGAGCCATCCCACCCAAACTGGGAATCTTCATGCCGAGTTAAGTCTTCCACTGCCACCACGCTACTTCACCGATGTAACTTGTTTTAGCAGACAGGGTCACAGCTCAGTCCAATCAGGGGTTCAGGCCACTACAGCCCGCAAACGACCTGCAAACAGGCTTTGCCCTTTTATTGGCACTCTTTGGCCACTGCCCGAAGGCTGCCGCCTTCAGGGCTGCAACCTTCTTTTATAGCTACCTGGAGAAGGAAGGGAACCAGTAAAAACAGAGGTGGGAAAAATGCAGCCAGCCCCTATCAGCAGCTCTGTCTCCCTCCCAGTTTAAGCCAAGTCAGACCCAAGTAAATCCAGTTCTTCTTTGAGTGGGACTTCGTCGACTTGCACCTAGGGGGCTCTGCACCTGCACAGGTCAACCTCAAAAATTCTCTAAGCAGTTTACTTCTTTGCGTGCCGTGGCCCCTCACTGAATAATTTGTGGTTTTGGCATGCTTCTGGCGGCAATATAAAAGGAGGAGGCAGCCGCAAGTGCAGGTTACTTCAGTTTCTTCCAATCACGACAGCTTTCAACAGTTGAAGGAAGTTTCTCCTCGCTTACATGACCAGCAGTTAAAAACAAAACAGAACCCCTTCTGTCATTCAAATAAAGAACCATCTTCAGAGGAACACCACCATTTATTTTGCAGTCTGCAGGCTCTCTCCCCGGACTGTGCTATGCCACCTACCCTGAAGAAGGAGGATTTAAGAAATATATTTGGTGCCCTACATCAATTCCGCTAATTAACCCACACAATGAGTGCCTAATATGTCTCAGCGAGGCACACAAGCCATCCGTCTGTCTGGTATGTGCCAGCCTCTTGGGAAGAGTTCTGAAGGACTGCAGGTTTCTATTAACAAAAAAGGCACTAAAGGCACCTGGAGAGTCCTCTTCCTCCTTTGCTTATATATTCTGCCTCCACAAAAGTCGGACCCGGCATCACCATCCATGGCAGCCTCTTCGCCATTGGCATCAACACCCACAGCACCGTTGGCATCCTCTGGACCATCGCCCACAGCACCACTCTCACTGGCACCAATTCCTAGAGGCAAGTCTTCCACAAAATGTCCCCTCTAAAAAACAAAAAACAAAACAAAACAAGTTAGTCATTTCAAAACCTAAACACACCCTTAGGAAATCAAACATTCCAAAGAAAAATAAAGGAGACAGATCTGCGGAAAATGACCCTGCCGCTAAACAGCCTAAAAGAAGTCAAATCTCGTCAGCTGTTCATCCTTGTCACCTCTCATGGATTGGCTCTTGTCACCAAGATCTCAGCATACTCCAAGTTCTATTCTGGCTACTCCGTCTAGGACTCCAAAGCTGCCTTCTATGCAACCACCTGGCAGTCTTTGGGTCTGTCTTCTGCAGCATGTAGCTTTGTGGGGGACTTCATTTTTTGTTTGTTTGTTTGTTTGTTTTGACTATTCAAGTTCGATTTGCTCATGAAGAAGATAATTTTTACCAGAAAATTAGCTTATGTTTTAAGTTTGAGCCGGTCTCAATTGAGGAAGCTTTTATCTTCCTTGGGTTTCTCCTTTGACTTCTTCTGAGTCTGTCAAAAGAAGCTGGGCAAAGAGATTTTCAGGGAATGCCTGTTGGATATCTAATCAGACATGGCATGTATTTGGGAATCGCAAGTGGCCCCCTTTTATGAGACGTTTAAATCCATTTACTAGTATGAGCCCTACTTGTCTGAGATAAGAAAACATACAATCAGAAGGGCATATAACGAACACTTATGCATCTGTGAACTGCAGGTAGAAGACTTGCAGCATTATTTATTCAGATGTCCACACATTATTGATGTTAGGAACAAATACCTAAAGGGACTACTAGTGGGGGAAAACTATTGGGATCTTAATTTAAAACTCACATTTTTGTTAGCTAACCCCTCTAAAGAAACCACGGTCAAAGCAGCAAATTTCGCTCATGCTTTGATAGTGAGGAGGCATAAACAATGTCTTTAATTGCTCTTTTTGAGTTTTGCTGAAGTGGCTATGTTCCTTCGGGTGGTTGGGAATCTGTTGTCCTTCTCAAGTGATCCCATGGGGGATTTTGTACATTATTGCTTTGGCTGTATATTCTTCTGGCTCAGTCCTCTGGTCAGAGAAGTGGTTTATGTATGCCTCTTATGTATGCAGATAGTCCTCTGATTACGTATTCTGATTTGTTTGGAGATGATGTTTTAACTTGTATATTTACTGCAACCAATTGGTTGAGTCAAAATAAACATACTACTACTGAGGTCACTTTCAGACCTTCTCCCCCTATGCATATTCTGGCTGCAGGGGGAATGCGCAGCCAAGATATGCGCAGGGATTGGCTGGTCTGAAAGCCCCCCTGCGTGGCTTTGCCGGCAGACACACGCAGGGATGCAGAGCAGGAAATCGAGCTCTGCATTCCTGCATGTGTCTGCCTTCAAAGCTGCGTGGGGGGGGCTTTCAGATGAACCGATCCCCGCGCATCTCCTGGCTGCGTGTTCCCCCCCGCAGCCAGAATATGCGGGGGCGGGGGAGGTCTGAAAGTGACCTATGTTTGAGCCATGGAGGTTTGTTTGTGGAAAAGCTGATGCAGCTTTAACTGTAGTTTTTTAATATAGTAACTTGTGCTAAACTAGCTTTTAATTTCTTTCTAGGTAATAAATAATGCTTGCGCTACTCAAGCCATAGTAAGTGTGCTATTAAATTGTGTTCATCAAGATGTCCACCTAGGAGAGACACTATCAGAATTTAAAGACTTTTCGCAAAGTTTTGATGCAGCGGTGAGTGCAGTTAATATTTCTTTGTTTAAAGTGTCCCATTCTTGAACAGTTAGCTGATTTTTTTAAAAAATGTCTTCATTTTAGATGAAGGGCTTGGCTTTGAGCAACTCTGAAGTGATTCGACAGGTTCACAACAGTTTTGCCAGGTAACAAAATACTGGAAAACTCAGACATGTACAGTATCCAGTAGTCCTTCATTTTTCACTTTACCCTTGTCTTTTATTACTTTCAGGCAACAAATGTTTGAGTTCGATGCAAAGTCGTCAGCAAAAGAAGAAGATGCATTTCACTTTGTCAGTTACGTCCCTGTAAATGGAAGGCTATATGAACTAGATGGACTAAGAGAAGGGCCAATTGATTTAGGTAATACTGTATTTCATTGGGGCTAATTTTAAACATTCTTCCTTGTTGCATTTTAGTAAGATTTTCCGATGGCAAATTAACTGTGAAGTACACAATCAGAATGCTTTATCTTGAGGTGAAATTTGTCTGATTCTTGTTTTAATACTTTTTGAACTTTCATTGAAGAGAGATATTTAGAGAGTATATTGAAAAAGATTATTGCATTGTATTCTCAAGCTTGAGCATATTCCAGAGGCAGTATAAAACTTTTTTGTTTGTCAGAGCTTTTGGCAGGTGCGGATAGGGGATAGAGGTTGGGTGGGTGGGTTACCTGGGGTCAGGGTAGGGATTTTTTTTTGAGGGGTGTGTGTTATTATATTTTATATTTTTACTATTTTGTGTGTTTGCCATTGTAAACTGCCCTGAGCCTTTGGGGGAAGGGTGGGTTATAAATTTCAATAAATATATACATTTTATTTCATAGACTTTGGCAAATTCTTAATTTTCCTTTAAGTGGTTGTTGGGAATGTTAAAGAATCAAAATTGTTATATCCCCCCCCATCCTTTAATATTTTTACTAAACAAAATTAGTTCACACAGATGAGAGAACTGTTGGTAGTGAATCAATACATTTTTATTTTGACAGTTTTCTCATTCCACTTAAAACAGATATATCTGCCAGACTACTCTAATCTTTTAAACTCTTTGAAGGTTTATTATAGAGTTCTAAAATAAGTAGTTTCATCAGCAGTAGAATAATTAAAGTTAGTGTTCATCTCTCTCCCCTTCTTTTGTATTTCTGCCAGCATATTAAGTGATTCTGCCTTTTTAGAATCTTAAGGACAGAAGGGACAATTATGATTAGTCTGAACTAATAGAGAATGTATTGCACAAACGTTTGCCCAATCATTCCTACTTCAAACCTAGAACTTCTGATACTGTACAAAAACGGCATTGCATTGCTCAGTTTTTATATGGTAAAAAAAATCTAAGCAAGCTGAAATGTGTTAAAAATAAACATTTAATTTTAATAGGGAGACGAAGTGGTTCAAGTGATATCTTTTATTGGACCAACTGTTGGTGGAAATAAGCAAGCTTTTGGAACACACAGGGCCCTTCCTCAGGCCTGTAAAGTAGCCAATAGAAATATACACTGAGCAAATGTAGGGCAGGTATATATGAGGGGCAAGGTGGGTGGGGGGTAAAGAGAGAGAGAGGTGCCAGACATTTTAAAAACAACTGTAAAATTATATATTGGTGTAGGAGACAAAGGGTGTTTTCAGACATGATGCTAACCCCAGTTTAACCACACTTGAACATTTCTTATACATGTTGTATTGGTGCCCTATGCAGCCCTGCAACATGCATAAGAAATGTTTGTGTGGTTAAACTGGGGTTAGTATCATGTCTGAAAACACCCAAAGAAACAGTCTCTCCTATTCTCCTATTGCCACAGTCTCTCCTATTCTCAAAAAGTCCACTCTTGACCCCTCTGACCCTTCTAGCTATCGTCCTGTCTCACTCCTTCCTTTTGCTTCCAAGCTTGAACGTGTTGTCTACTCCCGCTGCCTTGACTTCCTATCCTCCAACTCCTCCCTCGACACCCTCCAATCTGGCTTCCGCCCCCTTCATTCTACTGAAACTGCTCTCGCTAAGATCACCAACGATCTTCTGGTGGCTAAATCTAAACGTCTCTATTCCATTCTTGTCCTCCTTGATCTCTCTGCTGCCTTCGATACTGTTGACCACTCACTCTTGCTGGATTCCCTTCACTCCCTTGGCTTTTGTGGCTCTGTCCATAACTGGTTCTCCTCCTACCTCTCTGACCGCTCCTTTAATGTGTCTCTCTCCAACTCCGCCTCCTCCTCCTTCCCCCTCTCAGTTGGTGTTCCTCAAGGCTCTGTTCTTGGCCCTCTCCTCTTCTCGATCTATACCTCATCCTTAGGCAAACTCATTGCCTCCCATGGCTTCCAATACCACCTCTATGCTGATGACACTCAACTCTATCTCTCTACTCCCTCTCTCTCTCCCTCTGTTCAAGCTCGTCTCATCAACTGTCTCTCTGACATCTCTACCTGGATGTCTCAACGTCAACTCAAACTCAACATGGCTAAAACTGAACTCCTTATCTTCCCCCCTCATCCTTCCTCTCCTTCCTCACTGTCAATAACTATTGATGGAGTCACCATCCTGCCTGTCCCCCAAGCCCGTAGCCTAGGCTTCATCTTTGACTCAGCCCTTTCTTTTAAACCCTACATTGACTCTGTTGCTAAATCCTGTCGCTTCTCCCTCCATAACATTGCTAAGATTCGCCCTTTTCTCTCTGTCTCGTCTGCCAAAACTCTTGTTCATGCTCTGGTCATCTCTCGCCTCGATTACTGTAACCTCCTTCTCACTGGCCTTCCCCGGTCTCACCTTTCTCCCCTCATCTCTGTCCAAAACTCTGCTGCCAGGGTCATCTACCTCGCCAGTCGCTTCGACCATGTGCAGCCCCTCCTCTCTTCGCTTCACTGGCTTCCCCTTCCTGAACGAATCCTGCACAAGCTCCTAGTCTTCACCTATAAAGCTCTTCACAACCTTGCTCCCCCCTACCTCTCTGCACTTATCGCCCTCCATACTCCAGCCCGTGCACTTCGCTCCTCCTCTGTCCCTTCTCTCACCCTTCCACGCCTTCCCTGCTCCCCTAAGCGCCTTCGTCCCTTCTCACTTGCTGCCCCCCATGCCTGGAACTCCCTCCCTGTCCACATCCGCCTTGCCCCCTCCCTTCATACCTTCAAATCTCTCCTTAAAACTCACCTCTTTCGCTCTGCTCTGTCTGACTCTTTATCCTGCTGAGCCACTATTCCTATACCTACGATCGGTTTACCCTTATCCTTGCAACATGGACCTGCCTGCTGTCATTCTCATCGTAACCAAGCCAAGTACGTGCACTTGAGACCTCGCATCTTCATGAATGTTAGACCCCTTGTCTCTCCCTCTGTTCCCCTTCGTATGTCTCTCCCATAGCTCCTGTCTCTCAGATTGTAAGCCCATGGGGCAGGGACCGTGTCTATTTTATTACTTTGTAAAGTGCCAGTTACACTGCTGGCGCTATATAAATGTTTGTTAATAATAATAATAAACAATAGGTAGTGGTTAAATGCACATGGAGGGCAAATACTCCCAACCCATGTTTTATTTTTGCAGTGAGCCTACTTATAGGCCACCATCCACAACTTTTTTCATGCATGCCTCTGCTCATGGGCAAGCTCTCATAGCTTTCAGACACTCGGGCGCACACGCAGTTACTTCTGCCCTGACCCAGAAACAACTCTCTGCTTCTTCTGGATAAATTACACCAGCCCTGAGTAAACCAGCTGCTTCTCCCTCCCCAGGCTGGTGGGAGCTAGCGCTCACTTTTTCATCTTGAGGTGGCAAGTACAAGTTCCTTGTCAGCCCAAGGAGTGGAGGTGGTTGGTGCACTCAGAGCTTGCACACCACCCTCAACTCCCACAACTGTGACAGCTCACTGAATGAGAAGAAATCCACAGCTGCCTTGCAAGGGGGCATGAATTTCTTCCATGTCAGCGCTGTATATGACTGGTAGAGCTATAGAAATGATAAATATTATTAGTAATGTCAGAGAGTTCCATTGCGAGCTACAAGAACTTCCCTGAATGCAGAGGCATGAGTGAGGAAACTTGTGGATTGCTGCCATAGATAGGTAAATAATAATCTCTGTGTTAATTTAGTACCATATCACCAGTGCTTGGCCATAGATTTTATTGTGTATTCAGAACAGGGATTAAAACATCTCAGTAGAATAGAATAGAATTTATTTAAGGCCAATTTGGCCAAATAAAACAATAATTCCTATAATTACTTTATACATAAAAATTTCTCATATACCGAGAAGTTCTCAGTAGATGAGATGTTGCCTAATTGTTTACCCACATATTTTACTTTTTGATTGATAATGTACAATTAATTTAGTCTGGTTTTGGCAGAGAAGTTAAGCCATAGCTGTTTAATCTGTCAGGTTAGGCGAATGCTTGCATTACATAGGTGGGTATTAGTTAGTTAATATTTAAATAGTATTTCATGTTCAGAGTGATTTGCAATTGTAAGTATTAGTAAATCATGGAAGAAATGAAGAGCAGAAGGCTGAGTTATTCTAAATGTTTATAGAATTTGTAACAGTTATTCTAAATTTCCTTTAGCCTATTGGAAACTTAATTACAGGAGGAATGGGGAAAGTGTTTCTCCGACTTTCTCCTCCATTTGTAAGTGTGTCTAATCTCTCTCTCTCTACACACACACACACACACACACACGCGTATTTTGGGGGCGTAGAGATTTAGAGACTTACAAATGGGAGAGAAGGTCAGAGAAATGTTTCCCCCTTTCCCCTGAAGATTTTCTGAGACAATATATACGCACATACACTTCCAAAAGAGTCTCCATGTTAATTTCAATGAAACCTTTTAAAAAGTGGCTATCCTCCCATCTTAACAGCAATTTAAATATCTCTGAGGAACTACAGTTCCAGTGAGTTAAACCCAAGATTTTGCCTAATTGTTTACCCAACAAGCATTTAGACCATGAATGATAAGGTTCTTAACTTTTCAGTAAAGACTGACTTGAGCTTTTTATGTATCATATTTAGGTGTGTGCAATCAGGACGACTGGATCAGTGCTGTGAGGCCTGTCATAGAGAAACGAATACAAAAGTAAACAGTTATTAAATGTATTCAATAATGAAGTATTGTTAAGAAACCTACTCTTGTTTTTAAAAACTTAAATATTTTTGAATCCTACTCAGTAGTTTTCCTAATGATTTTTTACTCATCACAGAGCTAAAATATTTGACCAGAAATACATTTTTGTTCGTCCTGTTGGACAGCAGGTACCTTTGATTAGGTTTGGGTTGCAGGCAAGCTACTAAAGTCAGTCTTCTTATATTGTACTTATAAGTTATGTTTTGGAAAAGCTGTTATCTGACAGCCACAGTTTATTTACATATGTAGGAAGTTAACATCTGGTCAGATATATGTAGAACAAACTTTGGTACAGAACAGAGAGAAACTCCTGTTGAACTAATTACCCAATGTAGCGCTATCTGTGTATTTTGGTGCAGTCACATACGATTTACGTTTGGTCTCCAATAAAAGTACAACAGTATATCATAACTGTCTTTTACAGAGGGGAATATGTGATGCAAAAATGTTCTTTTCTACAATTAAGAAATCAGAGAGAGAGTTTTCTGAGAGCTGCCATGCAAAATATTGTTTTAAAATATATGTTCTTGTCTTCTAGATACAGCGAAGGGGAGATAAGGTTTAATTTGATGGCCATTGTATCTGATAGAAAAATGATCTATGAGCAAAAGATAACAGATTTACAAAGGCAACTTGCAGAGGTATGTGATTATTTTTAAAATATAGTGTTTCCTAACATTAACAACATTCAGCTCCTGTAGGCAATACTTCAAAATATTAATGACTTACTTTGCAACTAATTAGAGGAGTATGTTGCTATTACAGTTATTAAAAACATATAATTGTAGGTAATAGCAGTAGAAATATTTTCTCTACTGACTCCTTTCCCTCTGCCTTCAAACAAAGCACTGTTTCTCCTATCCTCACGAAGCCTGCCCTTGATCCTTTCGATCCCTCTAATTACCGTCCCATCTCTCTCCTCCCTTTGTCTCTAAGCTCCTGGAACATGCTGTGTACACTCGTTGCCATGACTTCCTCTCCGCCAACTCCTCCCTTGACCCTCTCCAAACTGACTTCTGCCTCCTCCACTCTACTGAGACTGCTCTTGCTAAAATAACTAGTGACCTTCTCTTAGCAAAATCCAATCACCTCTACTCCATCCTTGTCCTCCTCGATCTCTCTGCTGCTTTTGACACTGTTAACCACTCTCTCTTACTTGACTCCCTCCGCTCCCTTGGTTTCTGTGGCTCAGTCCTCAGCTGGTTCTCTTCCTACTTCTCTGACCGATCCTTCAATGTGTCTCTTGCTGGTGCCATCTCCACTTCTCTTCTCCTCTTGGTTGGAGTTCCCCAAGGCTCCGTCCTTGACCCTCTTCTCTTCTCTCTATACACTCTGTCCCTAGGCAAACTTTTTGAATCTCATAACTTGCAGTACCATGTGTACGTTGATGATACCTAACTCTATCTCTCCACCACCTCTCTCTCTCTATCCCTCTATCCAGTCTCGTCTCACTAACTGTCTCTCTGACATTTCTGCCTGGATGTCTCATCGTCAGCTCAAACTTAACGTGGCTAAAACCGAACTCCTCATCTTTCCCCCCATATCCTTCCTCTCTCTTCCTTTTCTCTCTTCATTGATGGGGTCAGCATCCATCCCATCCCTCAGGCACGTAGCCTAGGGTTCATCTTTGACTCCTCCCTCTCCTTTAAACCTCAGATCGATTCTGGTGCCAAATCCTGTTGCTTCTCTCTACACAGCATTGCTAAGATCCATCCTCTCCTCAGTGTTTCCTCTGCTGAAACCCTTGTCCATGCCCTGGTCATCTCTCGCCTAAACTATTGCAACCTCCTTCTCACTGGTCTTTTTCACTCTCACCTTGCTCCTCTCATTTCTGTTCATAACTCTGCTGCCAGGGTCATCCACCTTGCCTGCCGCTTTGACCACATACAGCCCCTCCTCTCCTCTCTCCACTGGCTCCCTTTTTCTGAACGCATTCTGCACAAACTCATGGTTTTTACCAACAAGGCTCTTCATGGCCTTGCTCCCTCCTATCTCTCAGCATTCATTTCCCGCTACACTCCTGTCTGGGAGCTCCGCTTCTCCTCTGCCACCACCCTCGCCTGCTTACGGCTCCCCTGCTCCTCAAAACACATCCGCCCCTTTTCCCTGGCAGCCCCTTGCCTGGAACTCCCTCTCTGAACACATTCGCTTGGCTTCCTCCCTCCAAATCCCTCTTCCTTCCTCAAGCTTTCACTTGCTCCTCGTTCCCCTCGCCCCCTTGCTGCCTTATCCTGAATCATTGTATCTTGTGTAACATTAAATGAGTAACTACACCTTTGTAACTAAGCCAAGCATGTGCGCCTGAGATCTCACGAGTGCATGTATGTATCCTTGTCGCTTCCTCTGTTCCCCCCCCTCCTTTGTCATCTTCCCCCCTTTGTCTCTCTTAGATTGTAAGTCTGTTAGGGCAGGGACCGTGTCTCCTTACAATTGTAACGTGCCAGGTACATTGCTGGCACTATATAAAATGCTTAATAATAATTTTAAAAGTTAAATTGTTACCTTCATCTGTTTTTGTTTTGTTTTTTGTCCACTTTTATTTTTTAAGGAAGAGCCTATGGATACAGATCAGAGTAGTAACATACTAAGTTCTATTCAGTCAGAGGTTGCAAAATATCAGATGCTAATAGAAGAAGAAAATCAAAAGTTGAAAAGATACAAGGTATGTGGAGTTTCTGTTCTTCATGGTGACCAAACATTGATATCCTACAAAAGATGTTAATTAACAGCCAATTTGATAATGTGTAGCTTGATTTCCAGTTTAGTCTTATCAGTCGATTTTGCTTGAAACGATTGGAAATGTGCTAAGCAGGTACAGATGCATAAATAGTTATAAAAATGGTTTACTTTCATCCTCCACCCCCCAGTTACAAGAGAAATGGATAATAGCTTTAACTGCTGTATTTATCTGACTCCCTTTGTTTCAGAAAAATAAATCTTATGATTGCTTTCATCTTTCTTTGTTGCACAGACTTACGTTAGTGAAGATTAGTTAGATATAACTGATTAGAAGCGTGTTCTAGAGGGACGTACAGGGAAGTCTTACTAAGATGTTAGTGAAACAGTCTTGTGGCTATAAATTGAATGCTCCAAATAACAAAGAATAAATAGGAATTCACAGAAGTGAGAAAGAGAGAAACCTCTCTACAGAACAGAATATCTTCTAACTCCTAGCTTCGTGCTTTTGGAACAGAAAGCAGCTAAACAGTTATATTAACTTTTTTATTCCATTGTGTCTGTAGAGGATAAACTCTTATTCTTTTAGAGCAGGAAAAATAGCTTATTATCTGAAGATGATAAATTGTCTATAGAAAGTTTTGCCTCGTCCATTGGTATTTAAATTCTGTTTTACTCTATAAATTCAGCCACCACTTGAATTACAAAGTACTCCAAATAACTTTCTTCACCCTCTTAATGCAGTGCACTCACACATCTGAGATGTTGTAAATGTTACCATCTGAACTTATTTAATGGACTTGGATATAATGGAAGAAAAATTCCCTTTTTGTGACATGCACTAGTTGCATAAATATTTGCTGTACATTTTCAGATTGAAAATATTAGAAGAAAACATAACTACCTGCCTTTTATCATGGAATTGTTAAAGACTTTAGCAGAGCATCAACAGTTAATACCCCTAGTAGAAAAGGTAAGTATCTCTTTTATGCAATGTTCATTTGCATTTTTGTTAAGCTCATGAATTATCTTGCATGCTTCCTTCCTTCAGTAGAAAACTGACTGTACCATTAAACTTAGAACTGCTGTAGGTAGAAGGAATTTATAATGCTAAATTGCTATGTGCAGCTCCATGGCCATTTTATGTGGGGTTTCATTATGAGTTAGAGAACTGAGAGGAGGAATTGTTCTTGACAAGTCAAAATGCTAGACTTAGGGAACAAATGGAAATGGTAGGGTTTTAAAATGCAAACAGTTATTAGACATTGCTCATGTATTCAATGCAACAATGTTATTTCTAGTCATTTATAATGATCAATTTTGTAATTGCCCAGTTTAGAGGGTACTTCAGACTGTGGTGGGGAGGTGCTCCAACCTGTGTGCCCATTATGATATAGCATACATGTCAAAGCAATAGGTTTGTATCATATTCTGTAGAAGTCCAAAGGAATGTCTGATCCCCTAGCAGCCTAGTCAATCACAAACACGCCCCCCGCCCCCCCCACACACACACACACATACTTCCCGGGTGGCAGAGGGCATTACATTATTAAATAGCAAACAGTAGTAAGTAATAAAACCACAAGTCTGAATATTATTTACTTATTTAAGTTTATATGCCACTCTTCTCTGAGGCTCAGGGCAGCTTACAATCCAATAAAAACATATAAAATACAAAACCCTAAAACCCCCACAAAATTCACCCAAAACCATCTACCCACCCAACCACCTCTACCCCAAAACCACCTGCCAAACCCCACCCACCAAATGCCTTTTCAAATAAAAAAGTCTTACATCGCCTCTGGAAGAGGATCAGGCTCAAATGAAAGGGGAAGGGAGTTCGAAAGCACTGGAGCAGCAACCGAGAATGCCCTCCTGCGAGCTCTTGTTGTATGAACAAGGCTAACAGATGTACCCACAGGAGGGGATTCCCATCCAATCGCTGGGGCTGCGATGGGACAGGAGCCAGTGCAGACTAAGGAGCACTGGTTGTAATATGCTCCCGGCGACTTGTCCCTGAAAGGAGGCAAGCCACCATATTCTGCACCAGCTGCAGCTTCCAAACAGTTAAGGGCAGTCCACGTAGAGCGTATTTCAGTAATCTAGCCTTGAGGTGATCTAAAACGATCTGTGATGCTATCGGTCGATTTCAGCGTGACTCAAGCACCACCTGCGCTCTAACTGCCTATCCTGCTTCAGCCACTCCTCCATATAGAAGGGGGACCTGTGCTGCCACAGCGGTGGCAACAGACATCTGGGTGCAACCAGAGTGATGACCGTGGTCAAGATGTCGTTCCACAGGGTGACCAGGTCATCAACAGAGTAGCCACTAAGGTCAGTAGGTAAATGCCCCAGATAATTTTGTAAACTAATTGGATCCATTAGCCTCTGGGGGCGGACCAACTTAACCTGTTCACCACCCCGACGAGGGCATAGGAGGGCCTGGATCTGGGCTTTCAGAAGGTAATGGTCCGACCATGACAACGGTGTTGTAACAACACCCCGATATCGGAACCCCTGTATCGAGGCTGGTACAAAACAGATATTGTATGGGATAGGCCCATGGTTGTCCTGGTGGCCATGAACTCCTCCTCAGCCCCGAAAGGCTAGCTTTGACGTGTATGTTGAACTCATCAAAGACAATAAGTCTGGGTGATTCCCAAAACCACCTCTGAGACCAGCTTGGCTAGAGCAGTTAGGGAATTGGCTGTGCAGCAGGGTGATTGATACACCGAGACGATTCCCATACTGTCCCCAGCCTGGACACAAGGTGGACGCAATCTATATCAGACGAGTTAGGTACCAGATACCTCTGAAAGACCCAAGTTGTCTTGACAGATTGCAGGCACTTCCTCCTCCCAGCCCCCATACTGAGACTGATGCTGCACAGAGAGTACTCAGCTGACACTACCTGAGACAATACTGGCCCAGATGCTTCATCCAGCCAGGTCTCTGTAAGGCATATGATGAGGACACCTGAATATGACTGAACTTGTGCTCTCATCCTGGCGCATTTGTATCCCTGGTGGGGTGTGAGACCTATTAGATTGGTCTGCCCTCGGAGACTTATGGAACCAGGAGGATTCTGGAATGCTCTGGGGAGTTAACCCTGGATCTCAACGGCCCCCCAATCAATGCTCTCGTTGCCATGTGGAATGATCTCCTGGTGGAGGCTCACAGGCATCCACTTTCTGCGTTTCGGCGTTGCAGGTCCCCATGATTTATGGAGGGATGGCAGAAGCATGAGGGGAGGCGGTTAGAGCATCGGTGGTGCTGTACTCATGCTGAAGATGACCAATTACCGCATAAACTATTTTTGAAGGATTATGCCGTGACTGTGCGGGCAGCAAATAAAAGGTTCTTTGCTGCCATCATAGCTAAATCGCAACCAGCGAAGCTTTTCTGGGTGGTGACGGGTCTGGTCAGTCCGGCCTGTCTCCACCTGGAACTGGAGTCATCCACTGCCCACTGTGACATGTTTATGGTGTGTTTTGCAGATAAAATCACACACATTAACCATGACTGCGACTCTGCCTTTTCTGAGGCAGTGGCAGGGTCAGAGTGTGTGAATGCCCCGTCTTGTCATGTTTTGTGGGATCGGTTTCAGTTGATGTTGTCTCGTGATGCAGAGGATGTGCTTGGGTTTGTCAGAGCCACTACGTGTGAATGAGATCCTTGCCCTTCCTGGTTGGTGAAAGACAACTGGGAGACACTGGGGGCATTTCTGACTGGGGTGATCAGCGCCTCCCTGCAGGGGGCAGGATGCCGGATTGCCTAAAGGAGGCTGTGGTCCGGCCCCTGCTCAAGAAGCCATTGCTTGATGTTTATTCTCCCGCCAGTTATTTACCTGTCTCTAACCTTCCCTTATTAAGGAAGGTTATTGAATGGGCAGTAGCTTGACAGCTCCAGGTGAATCTGGATCGCATCCATTTCTTGGATCCTTTGCAGTCTGGTTTTTGTCCAGGTTATGGCACCAAGACTGTGCTTGTGGTCTTGGTCGATGACCTGCGGGTGGAGTTAGACTCGATTTGACCTTGTTGATTCTACTTGACCTGTTGGCAGGCTTTGACACAGTTGCTCATGAGGTGTTGGTGACTCACCTGCGGGACCTAGCTGGGGTGGACGGGACCATTCTTCAGTGATTCCGTTCCTTCCTAGCTGGAAGTTCTCGGCGGGTGGTACTGGGGGATTGTTCATCATACCCCAGGGGCCTTCCCTGTGGGGTCCCGCAGGGTTCTCTTCTGTCCCCCCTCCTGTTCAATGTGTATATGCAGCCACTGGGGGAGGTGGTGCTCAGGTTTGGGGTTCGGTGTCATCAGTATGCTGATGACACCCAGCTTTACCTCTCTTTTTCATCCGACCCAGGCCCGGCAGTCTCGGTGCTTTCCTGATGTCTGGCAGCTGTGGGGGACTGGATGAGGCTGAGTCGACTGAGGCTGAATCCTGATAAGACGGAGGTGATGTTCGTTGGCAGGGTCAGTGATCTGGGCGAGGGTGGGACACCCATCGTTGATGGGATTTGCCCTCCCTTGGCCTCTTGGGTTCGGAGCCTTGGGGTGCTCCTGGATCCCCAGCTGTGCCTGGATATCCAGGCAGCAGCTGTGGCCAGGAGCGCCTTTCGCCAACTACATCTGGTAAGACGGCTCCGGCCATATATTTTGGATCAGGACCTTGCCACCGTCATCCGTGCATTCGTTACCTCAAGACTGGACTACTGCAATGTGCTCTACGTGGGGCTAGCCATGGTGATGGTCCGGCGGCTGCAGCTCATTCAGAATGTGGCGGCCCGTCTGCTTACAAGGACGGGTCGTTGTGAGTACATTACTCCGGTTCTTTTTGCACTGCATTGGATGCCTATAGTCTTCCGGGTCTGATTCAAGGTGCTGGTGTTGACTTATAAAGCCCTAATCATCTGTGTCCAACCTACCTGAGGGATCGCCACATTCTCCATACCCTGCAGTCTGGGGGCTCCCTCCTGGAGGTCCCATGTTTTCGTCAGGTTACCACTTTGAGGAGGGTGTTCTCAGTGGCTGCTCTGCTGCTGTGGAACTCCCTTGAACGGAGGTCTGCCTCTGCTCAGATCTGCTCACCGTCCAGCGGCAGTTGTAAGACCTGATTGTTCCACCAGGTGTTTGGTGGAGGGGATGGGTAAGTTGGGGCAGGAGTTTTATATGGGGGATAAAAGGGATTTTTTAGATAAGGTGGTTGTTTTATATTGTTTTATATGTTTTGTACTGGAATGTAAGCCACCCTAAGCTTCCTGAGGCAGGAAGGGCGAGATATTAAAAGTGAAAGAAAAATTAAAAAATAAAATGTACAATATTTATTTATAATCATTTAAAGTTATAATATGATCTTTAGTAACCTTAGCAAATCCTGAGTGAAGTTAAATGAATGAGTTGTAAATTTGTGTGGGTTTGCGGCAGTGGTGGTGCTTATGCAGCACAGAAACATAGACGTACAACGTAGTAAGACAATTTACTGGACTACGAAAAGCTGACTTACCTAGCTGTGACCACTAGAGGACACCCTGTGAGCATGAAAATATTAATTGATAGAACCCACAACAGTCAATTTCTTCTTCTTTTATTTGATCTCTCCTCTTTTCATTGATTTGCCTGCTCTTTACTATTTCCTCTGTGTGCTGCTTCCAGCTATAATATTGATTTGCTGTTGAGGTTGTTTAATTCAAGGCACATTTAATAAAGAAGCATGCAACGTGACCATGGTATCTCTGGTAAGGTTATTAAACTAACCAGACAGTTGGCCTGGTCGGAATTTTCTGTCCCATTAGTTACTTCCACACGTTCTTCCCATGTGCAGTAAGATTTAAAAGGTATCCTTTATGTTGGACTGTTTTTATAGCTACATATTTAATTGCTGATTGCCTATTTTACTTTGGTAAAATAATTTAATAGGCAACTCAAGAACTGAAGTTCAGAGTTTTTGGAGAATTTAGGTAACCGATGCTTCTCTTGCCAGTTGATTTTAGAGAAGGGGTGTGTATACACGTGCGTATGTGCAAATGCTTTTTAGCATGTGACTTTAATTGGGTAGACTGCTGTGTTCTTTCCCCCTTCCCCTCACTCCAATTCTGTTTTCTTCCTTCAAGTTCAAGAGAGAGTTGATGGCCTAAAGAATCGGTAATCAGATATGGAGCCTCTTACTTCTGGGTCACTTAGGTAAATCTAACCTAGTGCAGCAATACCCTTTTTTCACAGCTGTTCAATGCTGTGGCCCTTTTTAGATGAGATATGCCCATGCAGGCCCACCCATTCCCCACATGTCCAGACACCTGTCTGAAGGCGGCGTAGGGGGGCGCATACTCCTGTGACCCACGCACTGTCCACTCATGCCCACACACAGAGCATCAGGTGGAAATCCCGGATGCTCTATGCATGGGTACGGGCGCACACACATCCCTGGCCTGTTTGATTGCTTCCCACCTACCCCCCACTCACTGGACGTGCGTGGTTACTCCACTCAGCACACACAGACCCACCCCCCAGCCATGCCTGTTTTTAAATGGCCTGTGTGTCCCAATTCAGTACTTAAAAAGTAATTTGGCATCTGGGGGCCTTGTTGGAAATACAACTATTTATTTATTGCAGCATTTGTATACCACCCTATTCGCCATACGGTGACTCTGATAAAATAAACATTAAAATAAACATTAAAAGCTCAGTTAAAACTATCCAACTTAAATCCTCCCCTCACCAAATGCCTGGTGAAACAGCCAGGTCTTGCATTGTCTGCAAAAGGAGGAGAGGTCCCAAGAGAGTCAAATCTCTGCCAGGAGGGAGTTCCAAAGTCGTGGTGCGGCCACGGAGAATGCCCTTTCAAATGTGGCCCTCCAAGAAACCTGGGGGATCTCTTAACAGGGTGCCTCTGGATGATCGCATGGGTTGATCGAGGACACGGGGGGTGAGGTGGTCCTGCAGGTAGACGGGGCCCAGGCCATATAGGGCTTTAAAGGTTATAACCAACACCTTGAAGTGAACCCGGAAGACTATGTAGGCAGCCGGTGCAGAGAACGGAGCACTGGTATTATGTTCTCCCGGCGGCCGTCCCCGTAAGGAGGCAGACTGCCGTATTCTGCACTAGCTGAAGTCTCCAGATTATTGCCACGGGTATCCCCACGTAGAACGCATTGCAGTAGTCAAGCCGTGAGGTGATAAACGCATGGATGATGCTGGCAAGATTTGGGCCTGAGATGTATGGTTAGAGACGATGGACCAGATGTAACTTAAAAAAGGCACTCTTTGCCACAGCTGCCACCTGGGCACTCAGGCAGAGCTGTGAATTGAGAACCCCAGACTCCGAACTTGAGGGACCAGAGTTGGATGCATCCCCATCAATCATGGGAGCCTCCACACCCTCTCCCTTATCCACCAGCATCCCCTCCATCTTGTCGGGATTCAGCTCGAGGTGACTGTCCCTCATCCAATCCCCAGGTAAACACAGAGACAGCAGGGCCTGGGTCGGATGAAAACTAGAGGTATAGCTGGGTGTCATCAGCATATTGATGACACCCCACTCCAAATCCTCTCACGATCTCACCCAGCGGCTGCATATATATGTTGAACAGGAGAGGGGACAGAATAGGACTCTGCAGGACTCCACATGTAAGATCCCGGGGAGATGATGAATAATCCCCCAGAACCAAACTCTGAGTTCTACCGGCCAGGAATGTGCGGAACCATTCAAGAACAGTCCGACCCACCCCAGCACAGTCCCACAGACGTGTCACCAAGAACTTGTGTTCAACCGTATCAAATGCCAGTGAAAGATCTAACAAAATCAAAAGAGTGAACCTACCTTGGTACAACTCTTGGCGCAGATCATCGACAAAAGCCACAAGTGCAGTCTCCATATCATATCCCAGATGAAATCCCGACTGCGAAGGATCAAGGAAACCAATCCAGTCCAGATGCCCCTGGAACTGCTTGACCACTGTCCGTTCAGTAAACTAGTGAGACAAAGGATTCAGCAGGCCAAAGACTCAATTGTTTGCTCACCCTATTAATATTTCCTCAAAGTAGAGTGGAGCTATGCTTGTGGAGCATTTGGCATTTCTGCTGGCCATGTTACATTGGGTCTATAGATAAAGGATTCCGTCTGGTGTGGTCAGTCTGACACTTCTCATAAGGAATGAACTAAAAATATATATGCCAGTCCTCTAGTATTTCAGTTTTTAATATCTGTGTATCAAGTGAGGCAGTTAATGTCAGTTTCTGCTTGAGTGTTGGGGAAGGGGGAGTTTATATTAGAAACTGCCTCAGACTTTAAAAAACAATGTACACGACTAAAAAAAATCAACTTACTAGCTCACCTCAGGCAATTAAATTTTATGAGCTGGTGACTGGATTTTCACAGCCCTTGACCTTTCTCTCCCACTGCAAGTCTCAGTGTGACGGCCTCACAAGTGAATTATTTATTTATTTTCACAGCTCTGCTAAGGACATGTTTCCATTGTGGTTCTCAGGGTGATCTCTGTATATTTAATGGGAGCAACACACTTTCATCAAAAGGACAGTTTTACTTCACATCTCTGATTATACACAGTAAATGTGGCCAAGCTGTCTTTTTAACTAACTAAACTAAAAATCTTTAATTTTTTTCTCATGCTGTAAATAGATTTACTCAAATGTCATTAAGAAAAGGTCAGCCTTTGTATTTTTTATGCCCGGTGGGAGTTTTACTGTAACTCTGAGCACAGTTTTGCTTCATGGTTTCATTTGTACAAAGTGTGGTTGGTAGACTTGTTTGGCAGTAGGGGAAACTAAATTGTTTGTCTGACCTTCTGGCATGATTATTTAATGCAACATTTTCTAATTCACTTTTGATAAAGCAAATAAAATTACATAATAGTATATTACTATGTGATGTGACTGATAATTGTTTTAATGAATTAAGTACCAAAATTAATTGATTTTTTGTTAACTTTTAATGCTTTTTTATTAATTCTGCCATCTTTGGTTATTCATTTCTGAATTTATTTATTTTTTAAAAATTTTAGTTTGTGATCGGTGCATTAATCAGTCTGTCCAATTAATGCTTTCAGCCCTACTATGTGGTGCCCTGAATATGAAGTACTGGATAAGTCTTAGTTTTCAGATCATTTCTATTTGCATAAATAAATAGAAAAGTCAGTAGGTCTAACCTTGCTGTGATATATATTTTATGTCCAAAGATCTTCTTAACATCTTGGAAGTGTAGCTGGCTTTATTAGGACATATTTGCTATTGTACTGAATGTTCCAAGAGATAATGAACAGTCTCTTATATTTTGAGTTTCAGAAGTAAATGGACTGTATTAACACAGCATAATATGCTCTCCATGATTGTTTCCTAGGCAAAAGAAAAACATAATGCCAAGAAAGCCCAGGAGGCCAAGTGAAGATAAGCTGAGCGGAAGATAATATAAAATGTGCTTCTGAACTTGTTTCCATGAAAACAAATACTCCTGCAAGACTTTATATTCGTCCAGCGCACGTTTGACAATTGTAACAGAGTTTGTCTTGTACCATATGCACGGGTCTATAAATCTTCCCCGTCCCCTGAAACATGTGCATGTAGTACCTACTAGGTAATGCTTAGATTCTTTTGACCAAATCCCAGCATTTAACAGTGGTATCTGATGATTCCTCTTAGTTAATCAGGAAATAGAATCACCATTGTTATAGACCTAAACAAATGCAAGTAATGTGTCCATACCTTTCCATCCCTCATGAAGTATTTAAACCTCTTGTTCCTCAGTAAAGGCTTGGATTTATAGTTATGCAGAGAATTCCAGACTTTTGAAATAAGTTGGATAGTCTGCTCATCACCACTAACTGTTATAACAGTCTTTGATTCTTCAGTGACTTCCCCTGTGTTCTTGTTCTTATGGACTTGGTGTCTAATTTTTTTACACAGTTGAAAAGTACAAATTAAAATGTAAAGTCGTTTGCAAAGACCAATGTATAATCTCAAGAGTTTCATTGCTTTAGTAGAAAAGATAATAAATATTCCCTTTTTTATTTTGGCAAACCTGTGGATATTGTTTTGAAGTATTATTGTTGTTGGATAATTTGAATCACACCAGACATGTGACAAGGAGGGTTGGTTGCTATTGTTTCTAGTGGTTAATATAGATGAAGGTGAATTATTGCTAATACTTGTCACACAGTCATTTTTAAACTTCTAAAATATTTCACTCATAGGTTTTGGGTAAGCAGCTTCAAGGAAGAAGTGTGCTTGAAATTTAATAGTACCACACATAAATGTGGCAACTCGCCTCCTTTTGGGGACGAGTCACGGTGTATATTACACCGGTGTTCCAAAGTCTGCAGTGGCTCCCTATAGCTTTCTGGCGCACAGTTCAGGATGCTGGTTTTGACCTTTTAAAGCCCTAAAAGAACTGAGCCCCATGTATCTGAGAGATCGCCTATCCTTTCAGTGCCTCGCTGTGGGTACCAACTGTTAGCCTTGTTCACATGACAAGAGCTCGCAGGGGAGCATTCTCGATACTTAACCAAATACTTTGGAACTCCCTTCCCCCAGAGGTTTGTTTGAGTCCGAGCATCTTCTGGAGGCAGTGTAAGACTTCCTTATTTGAGAAGGCATTTGGCAGGTGGGGACAGGGGATTGGTGGGTGATTTTAGGGTAGAAGTTTGAGTGTGGATAGGTGGTTTGGGGTGGGTTTGGTGGGTTCTTAAGGGATCTTTTATTATTTTAAATTTAAAATAAAATTATTTATTTTATTATTTTAAAATGTTTCTATTGATTATGAGCCACCCTGAGCCTTGGGGAACGGCAGCATATAAATTGAAATAAATCTAAATATTATCCAAAAGTGCTTCAGCAATAATCCAAGTCAAGGCAGAGAAGCTAATGTTTCAGTTCTTTTGATGCACATTACTGTAATTTGGTCTGCCCAGCAAAATTAGACTTTTGCTTATAAATATCAAAGTAAGAGAGAAAGTGTGTATAGCATCACTTACATTAGACTATCATTCTGATATGGTGGATAGTAAAATGACTTGTCCAGTCTCGTTTTAGTCCAGTCTGGTTTGCTTTGCCAAATTCCCACTCTAATATACATCACTGCATGTACATTTTTATGATATTCTAATATGCCTCTCTTGTGAAGGAAAGTTTTGTGTTCATAAACCAATTAGTTCAGTGTTCTATTCAATTTAACCACCAGTATGCAATGAAGTATTGTAATAATCTGACCTTTATCCTTGGTTGATTTTCTCCTCTTACCTCCTTCTCCTCCTCCTGTTGGGTAGCTCTGCTGCTGACCGATGGGAGGCAGATGATTCTTTTCTTATGCGCATGCGCCTCCAGAGCTGCCTGGGCTCCTCAGGCCTTTCATCTGCATTCCGACCGGTAGGACGTGCTTCAGCGCAGCTCCGTGATTCTGGGGGGGGAGGGGGGGAAGAGTAGGTGGTAAGCCTCTGTGAGCTGAGGCTCAGGTTTTTCACGATGGAGGCATCGCTCCTTCCCCAGCGGACTCCCCGCAGTTTAACCGCGCTGCGGCGGCTCCCCTCCCCCCACCTGAGGCTCTGGGACGGTGTGGCCGGGCCCGGGAACAGTGATTAAGGCCGTTCCTTCAGCAAGAAAAAAGGGCTCAGGGACAGCGTGGCTGGGCCCTAGAGCTTAACCCACGGCCAAATAAAACCAGAGGGGAGATAGATTAAGGCATAGCGGAGGAGCAGAAACAGCCCGGCTGGGCTCTGGCCCGCCCAGAGTGACTCAGAGCAGTGAACAGAGAGTGCTGCTGGGTCCTGTGTTCTGCTAGGTAAAAAAGGATCAGCACTGCATGGCAAGGATGAGTGCTGCCCAGGCCCCCTCTGGGTCCCTAGTAGAGTCAGAGACAGCAGCCCCCTCGCAGCAGGACAGCCAGGAGACTCAGGTACGGCGAGCCTCCCTGGAAAAATCAGCGGGCGAGATCCTGGTTATGCTGGGCAAGTTAGTGAAGCCAAAGCCTAAAAGAAAGGCCCTGTTCAGACAGGCCAAGTAAAAAATCCCCCAAGCATGTCCCCCAAGGTGGGAAACTCAGGGGCGCCAAAAAAAGAAGGCAAAAAGGCCACCAGAGGGAGCTATAAACACCTTTTTGGACTCTCCCTATCCCCTCTGAGGAAAGCGAGCAGGGGGATCAGGCTGCAGAGTCTGAATCGAACTCAGGCTCAGAGAAAGAAATATCTGAATTAGAGGAAGGAGAGTGGGAGGAGTCTTCCTCTGACACGAAAGACAGGGAGAGACAATTCCCCTCGCAATACAGAAATGAACTGATAGCTCAGGTCATAAAGACACTCCAGCTGAAGGAGAAATCCTCCAAGGAGGATTCATCAGATTCTCAGGAGGAAGAAACTAGGCTTTACATTCCAACAGTCCATGGAAGGGACCAGGGGCTCCCACTTGATAAGGCCTTTGAGCGGCTAGTCCTCGAAGAGTGGAAGCACCCAGACAAGGGGTTCAAAATGAATAAAACACAGGATTCCCTATATTCCTTCTTGAGGAAGAAGGAACCCATGTTTCGGAACCCCAAAGTGGATGCGGGGGCAGCATCCTTTGCAAGGCACAACTGATGGGGATTGTCACTCCAGGGATGCAACAGACAGAGTGGTGGGCACAGCCCTTAGGAGAGCCTTAGAGTCCACATCAGCATCCCTGAAGGTAGGCATAGCAGCTTCCTTAGTTTCTAGGGCCATGCTGGCATGGATGCAGGAACTGCAAGACCCCGATATCTCTGACAGAAAATCCCAAAGACTTAACTCTAGGATCTGCATGGCAGCTACCTTCCTGGCGGACGCAACCACAGACTCTAACATGGTCTGCCAGGGCAGTTGCAAATAACATAGCAGCCAGGCACAGGGTGTAGTTACGCTCCTGGAATGGGGACGTAACAGCAAAGAACCTTCTGACAGCATGTCCCTACAAAGGGGCTAAACTATTCAGAATGTACCTAGAAAAGGTGCTAGAAGAGGCTTCCAGCAAAGACAAGACAAAGACACTCCCACAGTTGAGCACAAAGAGGTTCCTTTCGGGGGCATTTCTTTCGCTTCAGGGGTTTCGGAGGCACCTCCAGGAGATTTCATTCCCAATCTCAAAGAGGCTACACCCCCAACTTCTCCTTCCGGGGAAGGGGATTCAGAGCAGGATGTTACGATAGACGCAAAGCAAGGGGTCCCGCTCCCAGTCAGGCAAGACAGAGGCGTGACTATGCCGACTCACAGGTGGGGGGCAGACTCCCAACAGTTCCACGAGGCATGGGTCCACTCAGTCACGGATTCCTGGGTCCTCTCTTGCGCAGGAAGGGGATATTCTATCGAGCTGGAGAGCACCCCCAGACACAGATTCCTGGCATCCCCAAAGTCAAAAGACACGACAAAACACCTCGCAGTGACCCGCGAGATCAAAAGATTGGCAGGCGCCAGGGCCATAGAAAGGGTACCCCCTCTCCATCATCATTCAGGCCTTTACTCAAT
>QEPC01000266.1:0-11605 GCA_003113815.1 Sphenodon punctatus | reverse complement strand
GGGAGGATCCGGCTACCTGGGATGTCTTTTTATAAGACTACAATGGGGTCAGTTTCTGGCAGCAACGGCATCTGCTAGAATCCGAGCTGTAGATAAACTCCAATGCAGCAGGTGGCTATGGTTTTGGGGCCTACTTCAGGGGATGGTGGTGTGCGGCTCCCTGGCCAGCAGATTGGGAGGAAGCAGGGATAACCCAGGATTTGACCTTTCTGGAATTCTTCCCCATAGTAGTAACAGTGAGACTGTGGGGGAATGAATTCTCCAACTGGAGAGTCCTGTTCTGGTGTGATAACATGGCAGTTGTACATGTTATCAACAAGCTGTCATCTAAATAAGAGAGGGTGATGAGGCTGGTCCGGGTCTTCGTGCTCAGGTGCTTACAAATGAACATAATGTTTACGGCCAAGCATGTACCCAGTATTAACAACGGCGTAGCCAATGCCCTTTCTCAATTCCAGACAGAATGATTTTGCCTGCTTGCCCCTGAAGCCAGGGAGGAGCCAGACCCATTCCCGAGCAACATGTGGAACCTTGGATATTAGACCTCTTTCATACAGTCCAGGGTTCCTTAATCCCCAGAACCAGGAAGCCATATGAAAACGCATTCCGTAAGTTCCAGGATTTCAGGTCCCAGGACAGCTGGCCCCTAGGTTTCCCCATCCCCGAGAGCCAACTGCTTCAGTTCGCCTTATCCCTTCATAGCAAAGGCCTGTCACTGGGAACCATCTCCGGGAAAGTATCGGCCATAACCTTTGCTAGCCGTGCCTCAGGTTACCCTTCCCCGGACAACGGTTTCTTCATGAGCTGGATGTGTGAAAGCTGGTCCAGGGAGACCCCCCCAGTTCAGGATATCAGATCCCACATTACCCCCCAGCTGTTGACTCGCATAATAAGCATATTGCCCAGAGTCTGTTCCTCTGGCTGTGAAACACAGCTTTTCACTACAGCATTCATGGTGGCCCTATATGGGGTATTCAGGATAGGTGAATTGGTCCAGAACTCGAGAACCGACAGGTCGTTCAGGGCCCTCCAAATCCAGGTTGTGGGGTGAGAAGACAGCGCTCTTACTCTCCACTTACAATGGTCAAAGACCGACCAGAGATGGAGAGGGCAGACCATAAAACATTACCCCTCTCCCCGTGTCATAATCTGTCTGGTGCCGGCCATGGGGGTGTACTTAAGGCAGCACCCCCCCGGGCTCAGGTCCTTTATTCAGGCACGAGGACGGGAACCCCCTAACCCGATATCAGTTCAGGGCGGTGCTAGGCATGTGCATGAGGGAGCTGGGTCTTGACCCCCTTCGCATTCCTTTAGGGTTGGGGCCACATCCATAGCAACAGATATGGGGCTGCCCAGCCAGCAGATACAGAAAATTGGGAGATGGTAGTCCTGAGCCTTCAGGACATATGTGAGGGATACGGAGACATGGCAGGTTGAACAGCACACCGGGCCAGGGGCTGCTGCCTGGTCTAGTGAATCACCATCATGCAACTTTGCCTTCTCTTGCAGACATGGCAGTTCCTCAGGCCAAGACAGTAGTGTGGATCATCAACCACAGCATCATTCACTGGGCAGCAAAGATGGCCACACGCAGCAGGTGGGGCACCCTTCTGGGCCTCAGTGATCGAGCCGAAGTGATCTGGTTGGGTAAGCGCGGCATGCTCTGGGACCAACTGCTCCCAGCGCTGTACGAGGCCCAGAATAAACATCCATCCCCGGGAATTATAGTTGTACACTTGGGTGAGAACAATCTTCCCAGGGCAACGGGCTCTGGTTGACTTAAAGGGCGAAGTTGGATCTCAAGTTGATCCAAGAGCATTTCCCGAGAAGCACGGTGGTATGATCTGACATGTTGCAGCGTAGGGTGTGGGACAATGCCAGCCACCCAGGGAGGGTAGACAGCGCTAGGAAGAGGGCTAACAATGAGATAGGGCATTGGCTGATAGCACGGCAGGACTGACTATCGCACATGAAGATATTTGTCATGATAGGGATGAATTGTACCAGACTGACGGGGTCCATCTGTCGGACACGGGGTGTCATTTATTTCTTGGGGTCCTAAAAACCAAGTTAGCCGAAGCTATTGGAAAACGTAAGGAAATGGCGGCGAACCACCCAAGCGAAGCTGGCGGTTCTGGTGGCGGTAGGATGAGCTAGGGAATTTACGAAGGGTACACAGTACAGAGGTATAGTTGGAACAGAAACATCTCCTTAAGAGATGGGTAAGGCCATGCATAGCTGCACAGTGCAGCCCACCGTATGGCCATCCCAGGGGCGAGAGGGGAACAGCCGGACCCACTGGGTGGACAATGTGCCAAGCAGGGGGTAACGGTGCTCTCACCCTTGTTTCACCCCTTAAAGGGGCTAGGTGCGAACAACCTGCCCAGCCGGGAGAGACCTGGGACCGTGGTAGGGGGTAAGTTAACGTTGGGGAGTTAGGGTAAGGAAGGTCCCTCTCAGGCTTCACTCGAGGACGCCTGGGACAGTTAGAGTTGTGACAAAGGATGTTCACCTGGTTAGGTGAGGGACCTAGTAGTTGTTTACAAACAGTTAAGTAATAGGACCCCAGTCTAAAGGGGGGAAGTGGGAAGGGCTACTCCTTTCCCCTTTTTTGATATAAGTTAATCGATAAAGACTGCGGCCGTTCTATCCCACATCTGTGTCCTCGTCTTCTTCCTGGGGGAGGGGGTGTGCCGACAAAAATATTACAGGTGCCATCCTTCACCATTAAAGTCAATGGGGGATGAACCACTGGGTGTTTTTACCTACACATTTCTCCTGCATGTTTGCTGTTAGATCCTGAACTTTCTGTGTGTCTAAATCACTCACCCAGATCTTAAACATCTGGCTCTTTGAACTTCTGCATAGACCTTCTTCCATGACTTTCGTGTGTAAATAGTTCTCCTGGTAAACTGCTTTTCTCCAAGCAGCTGTGGTCACTTGGTTTCCATGGCAACCCCTCACATCTACAGATGTGGCTACTTTAGGCTGCTTCAGGGTAGTGTGTGTGTGAAGAATGCATCCTGAACTTACTTGTGGACTTGAAAACCCAGAAGATTGAAAGACCAGCACTTTAAGGTGTGTGTAAAAATGCCCACTGTCTTCAATTACACTTTTCTCGTGCAAAAAAGCTATTCATGCTACAGAGAGAGATGAGGTGGGGAGGGGGTTATGTTAAAATTTCAATTTGTTTGCCCGTATGACCCCATTTTGAGACATAAATATAATTCTTAGACCCCCCCCCAGCAACAAAGACATGCCAAGAATATCAACTGTCAGTCAGAATTGTGACACACCCACACCCCACACACCCCATCCACAGATGGTGAGATCCTGTTTGGAGCCATGGCCTGCAATTTGGGAACCTCTAATGTTAATATGTGTTGAAAATGGAAAAGTGAATATTTACCCTCAAACCATATGGGAAAGGATGGTCTTGCTGAGGCACTGAATTGGGACTCAGAAGATCTGGGTCTGTTCACTGACTTGGCAAGAGCCAGATTTCTTGTGTGACCTTGGGCAAGTTGTTTAATTTATCTGGGTCTCAATTCTCAGACCATAAAATAGCACCTTTGTCTCAGTCTATTTATTTAGATTGTAACAAGGTATTTTGGATAAGCCTGTCTCTTACTGTGTGTTTGTATGTTGTCTAGCATAATACGGTCTTAATTGCAGTTAGGGGCTCTGGGCAATATTGCAATACAAATAATAATAAAACTTTTTTTTAGGAATAAGCTCTAAAAAAACAGCCACATTCCTATGCTGGTGTATCCTATTTTCATGTACACATAAGGGGCTTTTCTATCTAATGATGGTTCTAGGTAGTCGGATGGGCCAGATATTCTTTTATTCCATTTATACTATTGGGGATAAAGTGGTGTAAGAAATTCTGTTTAAACTGCCCAGAACTTGTGTCTTTTAGATACAAGACATCGTTTATTTACAAAATCCATGATAATGCTGAGAGAGGCATTTCCAAAGTTCTAGTAATGGGCATGTGTTCTTTCAAGAGCCTCTGAAACATGAGTCGTTTTCTTTGTTATACATAATATTCCCAACTGTTACAAAAAGTAATTTAAGCATGGAGCCTTTTTGTCTGATCTGGATAATCTCACTTCCCCTCACTAATAACATTTAATGGTGCTTATTATTACTGAAGGCATTTTTCTGTGTCTTATGATGACAATCTGGTTATCATTTGGCCACAATAAGCCAAAGTTTTCCACAACTCAATCAGTTTATTTGTGCCTTTAAAGTGTTTGAAGGTTGCATTAATGCGATATTCTGTTTTTTTTGTTTTTTTAAAAGCACATTACTAATTGCTTGTACAATAGCCCTCATCGTCTGATACTTTATTGTGGGCCAGATATTTACAGTTCAATAAATTGTGGGTTTAAGCAAATATTTTCCCGTCGTATCTGCTGATGTTATTGGTGGCAACCTTGGAACTAATTCTCGTGGTTCAGTTCAAACTAGGATGGATAGGTGCACCTGCAAAGCATAAAACTCAATAATAATAATTCAATTTTATCTGGTGGCTCTTTTGATTTGAAGGCGATGATGGCATATTAATTTTCTACGCTGTAGAACAGGGGTGGGAACCTCAGGCCTAGGGGCCAACTGCAGCCTGTGGCTAGTTCTTATTTGGGCCCTTTCCAGTTCCTACCCCCAAGCATGGAAAGACTGAGCTCAGGATACTGGTGCAGAGATAAGGGCATTCAAGTAAGGATAGGGGACAGATCTATGGCAAAGATCCATAATATCTACCTTCCTTTTCATGAGCACAACTTTTAAACACCCCCTTCCTCCAATTTCTACACAGTCCTCAGAGCTTGTACTGATTTTTATAGTAACCCCTGGGAGGGAACATGTCCTCACCCCTGCTGCTGAACCATGCCCACCTGTGCTAAATCATTGGGAAATTAGGACCACTCTCCCACCTAGGGCGGCCATACCTCCCTTTAAAAAGAGGGTGCTTATGAAAGATATATGGTGCAGGGCTGCACTGGAACCAATACAACCCTGCAACATGTATTTTCCATAAGTGTCCTCTTTTAAAGGGGAGGTATGACCACCCTACTCCCACTTTCCTCTCTAAGTAGTCTGCAGGACACAGTTATTTCCTTAATGCTCTTTTATTGGTGTATCTTCACATCACCAACAAGTAGGGTGGCCAGATGTGCAAATTTTAGAAAACACGTATGGGAAATGCAGGTTGCAGGGTTGCATTGGTTCCAGTGCAGCCCTGTACCGTGTATTTTTGACAAGTGTCGTCTTTTAAAGGGGAGGTATGGCCACCGTAGGTGGGAGGGTGGTCTTAATTCCCCAACGATTTAGCCCTGCAACCTGTATTTCTCATGTGTCCTCTAAAATGTGCATATCTGGCCACCCCACCAACAAGCTTGCAAGCAGTAGCCTCTCCCTCAGCCACAGTCTCTGGCATGTGGCTCCCAGCCTGCTTCTCCCTATGGGAACCTTTTCTGGTGACCCCAACCCAGCTGCACCAGGATATTAGCTTTGTAAAGACTCCTGGCCATGTGGACCCACTTAGGGTCTGAGCAGATGTGGTTAGGACACTGTATCACTAAATTCCAGTGTGGACTTGCCACCACACCCTGTGACATACCCATGCATATATACATTTGGATTATTCACCTCTTCTTACAGTTGTCATCCAGTACCAACTAAGGCCCTTTTCACACAGACACTCTAACACTGATAAAATGGGTGTTACATTTTATTATACATGTTGCAGGGCACCCATCGAGCACACCTGCAGTCCTGAAACATGTATAATAAAATGTAACACCCATTTAACAGTGTTAGAGTGTCTGTGTGAAAAGGGCCTAGAAGATACTTCTTCGCCAACCATTCTATTTCTCCTACCCTTGATAAAGTACATATTTTCCAATAGGAGAACAAATTAAATATCCCAACAGAAGTTATTAACCTCTGACACTATATATTTATTGCTACTAGTGATGCAGAAAGGTTAGCAAATATAGCAATAAACTACCAAAATGTGTGTATTGTTAGGGTATTGGTACAGAAAGTGCACATCTTGCGTACTAATGTACATCCTGTTTTGGCTTGTTGCTGTAAGTCTATGGCTCATTACATTTCATTTTTTAAAACGGAAACATCTCAATGATTGTACACAATGTTCCTTTAGTGTGTAGTGGTTAGTTTCCCATGCTCACACCATGCTTGACCTCTTTGCTGAACCTGCTGTTCAGTGAACAGTGTAGTAGTTGTATGTTTGTGATATAACCGCTGTACCTCCAAACCACCTAACTCAGGCCGCTTTTAGACGATTGCGGCTGCGCTTGCGCTTGTTGTGAAAAAATGCCAGGATCTGGGATCAGATGATACACTCCCGGCAATCATGTTCCCGGAAGGGGGACGCGCATGCTTTTCCGGCCGCGATTTGACCAGGTTGAAAAATCGACCTGATCAAATTGCGNCTGCCCTTTCTGGTGGGTGCTCGGGATCTGAGGATCCTGGAGGCCCACAGCGCTGTGCCTCTGCTGAATAAAGAACTCTGCTGTTGAATCTGCTGGCAGCCTCCTCGTCTTACTATCTCACCCACGAAAATCCACGACAGAGCTCAGAAGACAGACAACCACGGAAGGGCACGGGACATAGGGCCGAGGAGTGCTAAGCTCTGAGCTCTGCAATAACAGAGCAAGCTGGGTAGTGGGGCTAGGAATGAGGGGGACAGCTCCGCATCGAAAGGAGTGGATGGCTGAAGGCCAGGGTGCTGGTGCAGGGGGGCAAGAGATTGGTAAGAGGACGAGAGCCTATTGAGAGGGGGCTTGCTGAAAAAAAGACTTGGCGCTGTAACAGTTAACGGCTGTCAGTTAACGGAAACTCATTTTCTCATTAGACACTGTCAGACCTGTTGGATGCACCTCTGCTATCGGCAAACCGGAAATTACAGACTGCCGAGAAATGGCCAATTGGTTATGTGTTAACAGTAAAGTGGTATGAATCCACTTGCGGTTTGCTGTTACTGATTGGTTAACCCGTTGGCTGTCCAGAATTTTGGTTATCCACTGCGGTCATGGAATGAGCCATCCATTTCGGCTGCAGAGAGACTGTGAATGGAAGATTGTGAACTATGAGAGGGATTGCTGGAAATGAGGCACTCCGTGGAAATAAAAGAATGCTCGGCTGAAGTCATGAGTAGAGTGTGCAATTGGGGCTGGCCGGTGAAAACCTTAGAGCGGGCAGCCCATCTATGGCAACTTGTTTTGTAGAAACGCATTCACACGCCGCTGCTGGTTCCCCTCCATTTCAGTAAGGGATGGGCATTACGGATTCGGATTAATCTGTAACTATCCGAAATGGCAATTACAGATTCATCCGTAAATCCTGCGCTGATTATGGATCTCTGGATTTCCAGAACTCTGTAAAGCTCATTGGAGCGATGCCACAGGGATAGCATTCGATTGGCACCGCTCCAATGAGCTTTACGGGGGAGAGGGGCAGAGGGGCTTTGCCGGAGACAGGGATAGTCTGACTCCCCGGGCTGACTTGCTGCTCGGCTGTAGTCTGGCTGCTCGCCTGCTCCTTCCCCACTGCCGCTCAAGCTGAGCCGGATTTTTCCCACACTGGATTTTTCTGAGTGGGGAGGTAGGAAAGTGAGATGAATTGAGCTCAGCTTGAGTGTTGACAGGGAAGGAGCAGCTGGAACCCAGAGGAGCAGATCTCTGGGATGACTCACTGCCCGGCTGCTGCCTGCTCTTCAGAGTCCCAGCCGCTGCTCCTGTAGTTCCTCCCTGGTTCCTGTGCACCGGAAGAGACCTCATTGCTCCCCTTCCCATACTCAGCTTTTCTCAGTAGGGGGAAGGAGTGGGGAGGCCTCTTCTGGCACTCAAGACCCATGTGCAACCCAGAGAGGAGCAGTGGGTACAGTAGCCAGGACACAGAGGAGCAGCCATCCCAACGCTGCTGCCAGATGGTGAGTCAGTCCAGGAAGTCAGGCTGTCCCTGTCCCCAGCTGGCCAGACCACCCCCTGCCCACCTCCCCCCCATAATCTCATTTAAGCGACGCCAGGCCAATGCCCTGTCTGTGGCACCACTCGAATGAACTTTACGGAGATCAGGAAATACAGAGGATTTACAGTTGAATTGGTAACTGCCATTTTCAGGCAGTTATGGATTAATCAGATTCCGTAATGCCCATCCCTAGACTAAACACTACCTCCATAAAGCATAAGCAGTGGCAGAGGTAGGTTGCTTGTGTAACCATCACCACCACCTGTTGACACAATAGCCATTTGTATGACCGCAATGGAAAGCAGGATATTGGAATTATTAACTGTGAGTGCCTAGTGCAGACAACACAGACAAGCACACATGGTTTAGCCCTTCAATAGATAATCTAGCTGAATGGATGAGATTGGGGTATGTGGTAATAACAACATGGATTCTATGCCCAAGCTGTAAGGACTTGCTTTAAACATTTATCTCGAAGCTACAAGAATGTTACAAGAATCCGACGTGCGACAGATGAAGCAGGAGCGATGGCAGATGGAGCGACAGTGTTGCCATACTCGTGTTGAAGCCGATCGATTACAGCACAGAGTTAGTTTAAAAGCCTATGCTGTGGCTGTGCAGGCAGCAAAGAAGGTGTTCTTTGTTACCCTCATAGCATCCACGAAGTTGCGTCCAGCGGAGCTTTTCCAGGTGGTGCAGAGGCTGGTCAGTCTGGCCTCTCTCTGCCTGGAACTGGAATCTTCCAGTGCTCGCTGTGACATGTTTCTCGACTTTTTGTGGATAAAATCGCCTGGATTCACCACAACTTCGATGCTGCACTTGTAGCAGTGGGAGAACCTGAGGTAACGAAGGCCCCACCTTGTCTGGTTTCATGGAATCGGCTTCAGTGGGTATCGCCCGCTGATGAGGTGGATGTCCTTGGAGTGGTTAGAGCCACTTGTTGAGAATTAGATCCATGCCCATCCTGACTGGTCAAGGCCTGCCGTGAGATGTTAGGACCATTGCTGACCAGGGTTGTCAATGCCTCCTTTAGGGAGGGCACGGTGCCGGGCCTCCTTAAAGAGGTGGTTATGTGGCCTCTGCTCAAAAAATCTTAACTTGACATTGACTTCCTTGCCAGCTCCCGGCCAGTCTCTAACCTTCCCTTTTTAGGGAAGGTTATTGAACAGGTGGTGGCTTGGCAGCTGCAGTTGCATCTGGATCGGGTCAGTTTTCTTGATCCTTCACAGTCTGGCTTTCGCCTGGGTTTGGCATGGGAACTGCACTTATGGCTTTGGTCGATGACCTGCACTGTGAATTGGATCAGGGCAGATCGTCTCTTTTGATTTTATTAGATCTGTTGGCAGTGTTTGATACTGTTGACCATGTGATGTTGGTGGCTTATCTGCGGGACCGGACTGGAGTGGGCGGAATTGTTCTTGAATGGTTCCGCTCTTTCCTGGCTGGAAGAACTCAGCGGGTGGTGTTTGGGGAGTGTTCATCATCTCCCAGGAACCTCGTGTGTTGGGTCCTGCAGGGTTCTATTCTGGTCCCTCTCCTGTTCAACGTATATATGCACCCTTTGGGCGAGGTCGTGAGAGGGTTTGGCGTATGTTGCCATCAGTACACCGATGATACACAGCTTTACCTCTCTTTTTCTGCAGACCCAGACCTGGCAGTCTCGGTGCTTACCCAGTGTCTGGCAGCTGTGGGGGATTGGATGAGCCGTTTGAAACTGAATCCCGACAAGACGGAGGTGATGTTGGTGGGTAGGGCTGAAGGGGTGTTGGCCACCGTCATTGATGGGTTCCCCCCTCCCCCTTAGCTACTCAGGTCCATAGTCTGAGGGTGCTTCTTGATTCGCAGCTCCCTTTTGATTCCCAGGTGACGGCAGTGGCGAGGCGCGCCTTTCGCCAGTTACATTTGGTGTGACAGCTGTGGCTGTATGTTTCGGACTCTGACCTGGCCACCATCATCCATGCATTCATCACCTCTAGACTGGACTACTGCAATGCACTCTACATGAGGCTATCGTTGGTGACAGTCCGGAGGCTGCAGCTGGTGCAGAATGCGGAAGCCCACCTCCTTATGGGGACAGGTCGTCGTGAGCACATTACACTAGCGCTCTGTTCTCTGCACTGGCTGCCTATTGTCTTCCGAGCCCGATTCAACGTGTTGGTTTTGACCTATAAAGCCCTAAATGACCTGGGCTCCACTTAGTTGCAGGAACGCCTCATGCCCTGGGCCGTGGTGCAGCCCCTGCGGTCGGCTGGGGATGCCCGACTTGAAGTCCCCTGGGTTTCCAGGGTGGCGACGATGGGGAGGGCATTCTTGGTGGCTGCTCCTAGTCTATTGAATTCCCTCCTGATGGATTGAATTCCCGCCTGGCCCCAGACCTCCCCTCTTTCTGGAGACAGTGTAAGACCTGACTGATCACCAGGCTTTTGAGGAGGGAGACGGGTAGGGTGGGATGGGGTTGGGGGTGTTGGTTCTGCTTTTTAAATGATTTTTTAATTTAAATTTTATGTATTTGATTTTACTTATTGAATTGTTTTATATTCTTTACTTTTGTTGAGTCGCCTCGAGCTGCTGTTGTGAGCAGGAGGGAGCAGGCTAACAATGGCTCAAAATAAATAAATAAATTAACAGCAGTCTGCAGAAGAGGTGACTCGGTGCTTCTCGTCTCCTAGCTGACAAACTAGTGCACTTTTTGTAAACCTAACTATCTTCTTGGGTAGTTAGGGAGTATTTTTTTTTTTGGTTATTCCCTGGTGTTTCTCCTTCTCCCACTATTGTTGATATTTACTGAGATGGGTAGTGACTCAAGTATCTCATGATAGACAGCTAGTGAGCAAGGAAGTGAAGAAGATGGAGATGGGCACATGGTGAAGGATGGTGAGTGCTGTTTGAGAGGAGAGGAAGAACCTTAGGCCTGAGTTACATATAGAAGTGAAAGAGGTAGTACTGTCCAGTAATTTCCTTATCATGTAACACAGCCAACCAATCAAAGCAAGCATATAGAGTTCTTTCCCATTGATTGGATCACCTTTCACCTACATTCTTCAAAGTCTTCCAGTTGACTGCATGATCACTTAATTCTGTCCATACATTTTTATGAATTTTTTTTGTCAGTCTTACCTTCTGCAGTTGTTCCTGTAACACACAATTTGGTTGGACAAGTATTTGCAGAAAGTTAATGAAAAAAGATACAAATGCCTACATAATGTGTGTAGTTTAATTTGAACATTTGTAAATGCTGCTTTTCTACCTGGATTAGCTTCCGAATGATTTTAGACAAGTACCTTCCCACCCATCATGCATGTTGCAGGGCTGTATAGGGCATCAATGCAGTCCCACAACATGCATGATGGGTGGGTGATGGGTGGGGAAGCGCTTGTCTAAACACACCCTCTGTCTCCATCAGAAAATGAAAGACTTATGGTGACCCGGGATAAAATCAAAACCCTGTTATTGCTTTATTTGAGGATTGGGGAATGGTTTCCCTCCCATGACTCACTTTGAAACTTGATACAAGCTCTGAGGGCTGAATAGGGAGGTGGGATGTGAAGACACTTAAAGGGCGCATTTAGACAGAACAGTTTTGGGTGTTTGAATGTGTGTTTTA
>QEPC01000263.1:427120-449614 GCA_003113815.1 Sphenodon punctatus | reverse complement strand
CCTGGCATCAGAGGAGACCACCACCCATACCCCACAGCCTCACACCCCCTACCCCCCTCTGCCACAGAGGGACAATCCCCCCTTCCCCGAGGACTGCACCCCTCCCTCTCACCAAGGGGGGGGTCTATCCTTGCCCCACTAACCCAGTCCCCTTGCCCCTCCCCCATCAAACAGATATTCTATCCCCCCTACCACCTCTATCCCACTCCCAATTATAAAAACACAAAAACCTCTACACTTGCCCACTAAGGGCCACGCATAAGGGCTCTTTAGCACGGCCCTTAGGCGTGCTGCTTGTGGTGCAGCCGGGCAGCAGGCGGCTTTTGGCCCCACTGGGCTGGAAGTCCATTGCCAAGTGCTGGCATCGCCCCCATCCTCCAACAGGGGAAGGGGGCAGATGTCACCTGTGCCAGGCAGCTCGGGACCTGTCAGGGGCTAAAGCCCCTTCTCGGTGGTGGTAGTGGCGGTGGTGGTAGCTGTAACGATGGTGGCGGCAGCAGCAAGGTAAGACCCTGGTGGATGGTGTCCATTGCCCAGGCTGGGCAGTAGGTGGCTTTTGGCCCCGCTGAGCTGGAGGTCCATTGCCGATCCCAGCCCCGCCCCCCTCCTTCAACAGAGGGACGGGGTGGATGTCACCTGGGCCAGGCAGCTTGGGCCCTGTTGGGGGATAAAAGACCCTTCCTGGCAGCGGCAGCAGCGGTGGTGGTAGCCGCAGTGATGGTGGCAGCAGCAGCAAGGTAAGGCCTGGGTCTGCTCCCCAGGCCGGGCAGCAGGCGGCTTTTGTATATAGATGGTATACACACATTTATCCATTGTACCTGGTCAGGATTGTCACCACAATGGATTTCACCTGGGCAGTCCAGGAATGGAGACACTTTGTCCACTTTCAGACCTTCCCCCTGCGCATAGTCTGGCTTCAGGGGGGAATGTGCCGGCCAGGTTATGCACGGGGATCGGCTGGTCTGAAAGCCCCCCCTCCTGGCTTTTCCAGCAAACACCCACAGTGATGCAGAGCTGGATTTCCTGCGGCTGTTTGCTGGCAGAGCCAGGAGGGGGGGAGGGGAAGGGGCTTTCAGACCGGCCGATTCCTGCGCATATCCTGGCTTGCGCATTCCCCCCCGAGCCAAAATATGCAGGAGGGGGGAGGTCTGAAAGTGCCCTTTGTTTAGTGTCAAGTCTGACATATAACCTTGATATCAAATATCAAGACATCAGTCCTTTGAGGCATCTGTTCTATGGAGCTGAACTGCTTGGTAATAAGGGATTTAAAGTTAGGTTTCTTCCTGTACCCACAGAATGTTGTAGAGTAATATCTAATTCATAGTCATTAAAGAAAAATGCAGCTGAAGGTTTAAACAAGAACTTTACTGAGACTTTTCAGGCACAATTCCTTCAGTTACATCTAACTAGTAGGAAGACAAAATGGGACTGAGACTCATACAATGAGAGAGTAGGGAAGAAGGAGTGGCTACACAAAGGAATTCAACTGTAAAAACCCATCTACCTTCCATGTACATGTAAACTTATCGGCACCATCTGGTGGCTTTGTATTCTTAATACAGTAAGTTTTAACTTATGGATGTTGCATATACCAATACAGAAGCCATTTAGAAAAATTACCAGATTTTCAAAACTGAGTGTTTGGGAGATTCTCTTAAAACTAGTGCTGCAACTTGGTCCTCAATTTTCCTCAGAAAACACTGCGTACTGATCCACTCGACTCAGATTTTCTGAGTTCTGAATTTCTGAGGAGGACCCCCCAAAAGATCAGAGCTCGGAAAACCTCAGCCAAGTACAGGGAAGGGAGTCAGAGAGTAGGTAAGTGGGGCCGGAGGCCAAAACTAGCTGAAGGGCAATTAGGGGTCAGGGGTGAGGTGCTTAGGGAGAGCGGGGGGCCTAGTGGGGGTGAGGAGAGCTGGTTACTTACCTTCTGGAGGGGTCTTACGCTGATGCATGGCCTCTTCCCGGGTTGTAAGTTTGAGGGGGGGGGGAACACATCTGAGCATGCTTGGCCCTTTTCAGAGATGGTGCTGGCAGAGAGTATATTTTGATTTTCTAGAAAGAGCATATTTTGTTTTTTTTAAGTTGCCAAACTAATTCTAAAATTCACATGCAACTAAAAATATTGTTCACTTTAATGAGGCCAGGATTGTATCCTCCATTCCTTTCTGTCCAAGTTAGTCCATGCCGTTTTGTATTAGAGATAAAAGTGGTTGTTTGTAGCTACTTTTAGATGTGCACGGCGAACACATTACATAAAATCATGCTGCATGTAAATATGCCGCATATGGGATTTAGATGTGATATTTCACGTGTTAAAGCTAGTCGCACATTCTTTTAAAGCCATGAATTAAATACCTCGACATTCGCCATGCACATCTAAAAGCAGCCTTATTTTGCTTGCTTGTTTTTAGCCTGGGATTGTTTTAAATTCCCAGAAATTTGGGTTTCTAAGAGAGGGACTGGTTTGCAAATGGAACAGATCCAATAAACTCCTATGAAATACTACTATAATATTGTAACTACCACTCTAGCCATACGTCTCCTTGAATGCTGTTCCCTAAATCAGTTGAATAGACTTTCATATCCTGCTATGGTATTTTCAGTTTTGTGACACGGAGTTAGAATTAATAAAAATAGTGTCCAATTCTGTATTCCTAGCATTTTCTACAGTTGTTTGTGAATGAATAACTCCTACAACATACTAGAAAGCATTTGCTCACTTGGTCAGCAGACAGGAAAAAGGAAGAGCAAGATTTATACTAATCAGATCATTTTAATTTTAAAATTAGTTCATTCCTATTCCAACCACTAAAAATGCATGAGCTGGGCACCCTAGTATTGGCAGAAGCAAGCTTAGAGGCTGTGTCCTTCTGCCTGTCTGCCTCCAGAAAGAAAATGCAAGCTGAAACATTACAAAACAATTTTTTTTTAAAAGATAAAATTAACAGCTGTTACTGTATTGGTCCATGGAAGCATTTCTAGCAAGCTCTGAAAGCATCCAGAGAGCTTTTAAAAAAAAATTAATAAATAAACACAAGGAAAGCTGGCCTTAGAATTTGCAGGGCCCAGGGTGAAGATAAAATGTGGGGGCACTGTCCACAGGGCCCTAAAGGTGGTCATGTTTTGGGCCCCTGTTGGTGTGAGTGAGGCCCTCACACCTTGCCCAGGTGAAAACGGGGGCTGCTGCAGGAAAAACTCAGTCCTGGAGAGGTCATTCCAGGTCACCCTGTGGTAAGGTCAGCCCTTGACACAAGGGTGCAGAACTAAACTTACTTGCCCTAGTCAGCCCTGCTGATTTCACTGAGGCTCTTCTGGGGCTTGGGTATTTAGGACATGGATGGAGAGCCTTCTCCTCAGTCCGGGTCATGTGCAAGTTTTTGGAAAGCTCTGTGGGCCAGATAATTCTGTGGGGAGTCTGGGCCACTTTGGGTGTAATCTTGTGAAATGGCTCTCCAGACCAGAGTGTCCTTCAAGGGGGCATGGCCATTCCGGAGGTCCTCTGCATGGGAAGCTTGCATGGGAACAAGTGTGGCCACACTGGCAGCCTAGACTGAGTATATAGGCATCGGTGTGATACCCCTCTGGTTCCCAGCCCTGTGGCCCGCCCCCCTCCGTCTAGCTTAGGGGGGTGTTCTTAGGGGAAGGCCCCTAAGCACTCCACCCCGACCCCCACCCGAACCACTTGGAATTTGGCTGAGTCCAAGGGGCTGAGTTCTGGGTCCAAGGGGCAGTTTGAAAACTCAGGACCACTTCTCGGACCTTGGGAATACTTGACGAACAATTTCTCCCCTATTTGGTGCAGCACTATCTAACACTGTACTGGACAGTTTGACTGACCCCATCAGATGTATTCTATTTGGCACCACCTGATGAGGTATTTTAGTATTAGATTGGCAATATGGAAAACCAAAATGTACTCCGAAGTGGGCACCAAAATGCCAATGCAGGTTTCCCCTATCCTGGAGCTGAAACAAATATTCATGCAAACTAATAAATCAGTCAAATTTGTACTATTTGACCTGAAATGGGATAAAAACTGCTCTTCATTTGTGTTTTATCTGATATCTTTTTGGGATATTTCAGTTTGGTTATTTTAGATACTTGATTTCAATACTACTAGTTATGGGAATTTCTCCCAAATCAAAAATTCTAGGGTTCACCAAATCCTCCCTTCTAAGTTCCTGTTACAGAGATTCACTGACACCAATTTATTTCAAATCGAGTTGAGTTTATTTTGCAACAGAGTAAGCAAGTGAATGACAGGAAATAAGAAGTTGTTGTTGCATGTGGTTGCAGAGTGATTCTTGGCTAACCTGACAATATAGAAAACAAAACTTTCTAATCATAGGAAAAAACATACAGTGGTTAAAAATGCAATCAGAAACACTTGTTCTGGAAGAAAGTTAATAAGTTATCACTAAAAAGCTTATTTTAAAAAGATTCCTATAAGAGAAAGTAAGCAAAAGAACTACACTCAATTGAGTTGGCCAGACACAATGAGGCAGAGTTATGTTTATCAAAGTGTGAACTTTGCTGGACTCAGGGTCTGGGATGATGGCTGATCAGCTTTGCGTGGAAGCAAGCAAAGCTATGGACCGGACCAGCTATTTTTATAGGGGTGTCCAATTTGTGCAGAAATACCAATTTGGCCGTAAACTCTAAAGCTTATAATTATCCATAAGTAATAAAGAATCTAACCTAAAAATGGTATGAAGTTCTACAAAAGATCTTATTGGCTAGTAATGAGTCTCTCCACCTCTTGACCACATCCTAAGTTAATACTTGCATAATACTTGTATTAATACTGTATAAAATATCAAAGTAACAAACAGGATGAATAACCAGGAGGCCATTACTAGGTCTAAAAAACCTCATACCAATCTATGCCAGTTTATGAACCTTATGCCAATCTATGTAGTTTATGAGCAATAACCAAGTAAAATAAGCCCAAAGCCATATTCGTAAGGAAATATCTGACATAGTGCTATTGCACATGCATAGCACTGAACAAAAATAAATGCAATAACAAAATGGAATACCCAAATAAATGGATAAGCAAATAACCGCTTTAATTGCAGATAGTATTCAGATAGCTGAATACAGGGTGTGTTCTACTCTAATCCCTCAATGGGTCCAAGGCCGCCACCTATAGCTATTTCCATGGAAAGGGGTGACATGACAAGAGGGTCAATGCCAGGGGTGATAAATCTCAGGCCTGGGAGCCAAATTCAGCCCACAGCAAGTTTTTATGTGGCCCCTTTCCAATTCTTAGATCTAACCCCTAGATCTAGTTCCTATCTCCTGCCACTGAACAACTGAGTTCGGGGTAAGGGAGAAAAGATGAGGGTACTCATATAAAGATAGGGGAAAGATCTACGATCTACTAGGCCCTCCTTTTCTTGACTCCACCATTTCAGCACCCAACTTGTATCCGACCCTCAGAGCTTGTACTAATTTTTAAAGTGGCCCCAGGTCAGAAAAGGTTCCCAACCCCATATCTTTGCAATAAGCTGTGGGGGGAAACCCCAGAGAAGGGGCTGTTAATGGATTTGTGGAGTAATGAAGCAATTTGACAGGCATGGAATAATGCCAGGGAAGGTCAAACTTCCCACAGTCTGAACATAAGTGTGAACAGTCGGAAACCAGCTCTCCTCTCTAGTCTGCAGACTGCTGTGCTCAGTTTAGAAGATTGCTGTTTATGTGGAGGGGATGATAGATCAGCATTTAATCATGTTCTGTATAAAATCCACTCTGGCACACAGTTTGAGAGCTCCTGAAACTTTTAGGCAAGTAGACCATAATGTTTTTAAAATCCAGGAGTCTGTAATAAATTTCAGGTAATGTCAGATGATGACCTGAGCCTCGTTGCTGAGACTGTTGGTATCCCAAATTAGCCTTCATTTGACAGCAAAGCAGAAGCCCTACCAAAGCATAAGGAGGTGAAATGCAGAGGCTGTTCTAAGAGAGCTCTTTTGCAAGCTGACTGGCTAATTGTGTTGTGTCAAAGTTGAACACAACTTCTAAGTGGTTTTGTCATTGCCTTAAATAAAATACCGGCCAGTTTTAGCATTGCCCTGGCAGCATTTCCTCATTCTGTAAGTACTCTGCAGGGATGCTTACCCACAGATTTCTGTAACTCCTATCCATCCCAGAGGAGACAGCAGTGTTCTACTCTGCTCTGTCCCCTGGTAGAGGGAGTGTTTCAGGACATAGTGGCCTAGGAACAAGTATGGCCAATATGCATATATATTTAAATCGTTTATATATAAACGATTTATGTATATATATAAATCTGGCTCAAAACAGATGGGAGGTAGACCATTAGCCTAGGTGGGTGGGCATTAGCCTGGGCTGTGCCACCAAGCTTCTCCAGAGGATGCATCTCGTAGCAGCCACCCACCCGCCCTGGGCTGTACGCAGGCGAACATCTGACAGCGACTGATCAAATATGCAGGTGAGTCCCAGGCCAACGTGGGCTACTGTCCTCTCTGTTTTCTTCCTATGTAAGCATAATGATTTTCAAAGTAAAACCAGTATTGCTCTGCAGAGATCTAATTTCCAATGAAAGGGGAATGCTTAATGTAAGTCAGTGAAACAGTGGTGATATGTCCCTCATGCCTTCGCATGTGTACTTGTTATAAAGTTTTAGGTCCCTGCATACCATTGTGCTTCCTGCCCCTCTACTAAGTTTGGCTGGCCTTGTGGGATCTAAATTTAGTAAGTCAGATACTTATATACACAAAGACGAATGTCAGAAGCCTACTTCTCCTTGGAAATCTGACTAAAAAGTCTCTTAGCTTTACACAGTCTATTACAGAGACCATCAAGCTTATCATTAGCAACTTTCTGTCCCATGTCATTGTTGGCAATGGATGAAACCTGTTTGTATAGAATAAAATCATATCCAAATCAGAGTCAAAGCTTTTCCGAGAGTTTGAAGACTCCATTTGGTCTCTCCCTCAATGTCCTCATAGGAGTTTGAATTCCAGTCAGAGTAGAGATGAAATCACAAGACATTTCCCCTCATTTCTTGAGCAGGGTGTCCCAGCCTGACCCCGGACCTGGAAGTTGACTGGGGGAAGGGGGACTTTAAGAGGAACCGCCGGTAGCAGAAGTGTCATAGGACTCACCTTTTCCATCTGGCGGGGTGCCTGCAGGTGTCGTTGCCGCTGCCGTTGAGCCATGTTGAGGCTGCCAGGCTGTTCCTGTTGCCGCTCCCATCTCCTGCTGTGACACCTGCAGAAGAGGAAGAACTGTCAGTATCGAAGGGGGGGGGGCATGGAAGCCAGCACACCTGAGCAGGGTGTCCCGGCTTGACCCTGACCCTGGACCCAGAAGCTGACTGGGGGGGGCTTTAAGAGGAGCTGCCGGTGACTCCGCCTATGGAGCCTCCACCTATGGAGAAGTCGGTCAGAGTCAGATCGAGTCCGACGCCAACGTCGCTCCAGCCTCCTGCCTACTTGCTTCATACACCGCAGCCCCTCAGTAAACCAAGGGGCCATGCGGTGACGAGACTGAGGCAGAGGGCGTCTCGGAGCCACCCTGTCAATGGCCTCCTCCAGCAAACTGTTCCAATGCTGGACCAGCTCATTGACAGAGTGACCGTCCGGGTCCAAGGTTAACTCCCTCAGGACCTCTTGGAACTTCTGGGGTTCCATCAGCCTCTGAGGGCGGACCATCCTAACTGGTCCCTTCCCCTTCTGGAGGGGGTGCGCTGAGAGACCAGCCTGAAGGAGATAATGGTCCATCCATGACAAGGGCACTGCTGCAACCTCCCCCACAACTGGACCCCCCGCCTCAAGGCCAGAACCGAAGATCAGGTCTAGGGTGTGTCCCCCCACGAGGGTCGGGCAGATAACCTCCTGGGACAAATCCATGGTTACCATGGCGGCCATGAATTCTTGTTCTGCCCCAACAAGACCGGCATCAGCATGGACATTGAAGTCCCCCAGGACCAAAGTCCTAGAGGAGCCCAGCACCACCTCCGAGGCCAGCTCTGCTAGAGTGGTAAGGGATGCCGCTGGACAGGAAGGGGCCCGGTATACCAGCAGCACTCCTAGCTTGCCCCCAGCCAAATCGAACACCACATGAAGGGCCTCAATACCCACAATCTCCTGGACTGGATACCTCCTAACAGGCCAGTCTTCTCTAAAAATAATCACTACACCACCTCCCCAGCCATCTGTGCGGTGCTGATGCTGCACGGCATACCCGGCCGGAACGAGATCGACCAAAGTTGGACCGACCAGCTCGCCCAGTCAGGTCTCCGTAATACATGCAAGGTCCGCGGCCCCATCCGAGATAATATCCTGGACAATTGGGGCCTTGTTCACAATGGACCTCGCATTTAGCAGCAGCAGCCCCACACGTGTGGACCTTGGACTCGGTTCCTCCCTCACCCTCAGCGGGGGGATGGCAACCGGCACACCCCTCAGGTACCTTGGTTGAATGTATGAACTTGGTTCGGAAGTTCAGAATTTGACCAAACTTGACTAGTTCGGTTGACCGAACCAAACTTTCGAACCGAATTTCTGAACTTGGTTCTGTTCACACATCCCTAATGATTAGGGCTGAAATTCACTGCTCACATGTCACCAGTTCTCAACCAGAATGGGGGGTTTCCCAACTTGTTCCCTAAATGAGATGAGAACCCCTCCCCCATTCTCACCGAGAACTGGTAAGATTTGAAAGACTGGGTGGGTGCCATGGGCCAGGCAGGGAGGACAGGCAGGGGGACTGGGCAGGGGGCCAGAAGTGATATGGGGGCAAAGATGTGTGCTCTGGCTACCCCTGACCATCGCCCGAGCCCCCTGCCTGCCCAGAAAGGGAAATTCTGGGTGGTGTCTCGGGGGCTGGAAGGGGGTTTCGGGGCCTAGTGGGGAGCCTAGCAGGGGGTCAGGAGCAGAGTATTTACCCTCCAGAGGTGGTCCTGATCAGCATGGCCTCTTCCTGGGCTGGTAAGTATGAAAATAATTAAGAAAAAGAAACTGAGCATGCTCTGAAGGGCTTCTGGGCATGCTCATACCTTTTCAACAATGGCTCTGGCAGCATCAGGATGCTGTGGGCACCATGTTTGAAAAGGCCATGCTGCGGCCATGCTGCCCACATCCAAGATGACACCCACTTTTATGCTGTGAGAACACTTGCAAGAAGCCCAGGAGGCCTGGAGGGTGGTGCAGAGGCTGAGTGGGGCTGAGGAGTGTTTGTGTGCTGCTGAGGACTGAGCTGCTTATTGCTCCTCATTGCTGACATCTGGCTCTCCCCTTTCCCAGGTACCACCTATATAAGAGGCCCTGGAGGCAGCAGTCTTCAAGCGGCGACTGAAGGGCGTTGTCGTTATGCAGCCATTGAGCAGCTGATGAGAAGCCCTAGAGCTACTGTTTAGAGTTCTTGTGTGGGGGAGAGAGTTTGGGATGGGGATGAGGGTTATGCCACGTCCCTCTGGTGAGGGAGGGTACGAGCAGGGGAGGGGGGATGAGGGTTATGCCACATCCCCCTGGTAAGAGGGGGGATGGCTAGGGGAGGGGGCACTGAGGGTTATGCCATGGCCCCTTGGTGAGAGGGGGGGTATGGGCAGGGGAGGGGGGATGAGGGCTATGCCATGTCCCCCTGGTGAGAGAGGGTGGTAGAAACAGACAGAGGGAGAGATTGGGCTGAAGGGAGTAGAGAGAGGCTTAGTGGGTGGGATTGAGGGTTTTAAATTATGTTTACATAATATTTTTTGTATTTTTATAGTGGCATTGTTAATATTTTTGTTTATAATATTGTAATTCTGTTTGTAATCTTTTTTGTAAGCCACTCTGAATCCTTTAGGAGAAGGGCAGGATACTACTACTAATAATAATAATAATTAATAATAATAAATATGCCCAGGTTCCCAAATATAGCTCTTACAAGAACAGGTGTTTTTGGAGTATAAAAGTGGAATAGCACATTCTCACGTGTGCTAATTGCCACAATAACAGAGCCACAATTGCAATTGCGGAAGTTGCCTATCCCCATATAACATGAGAAATCACCCTTAGAAATGTTGTGGAGAGAGAGAGAGATGGCAGGACTTGGCAACAGATTGGATCTGGTTTAAAGTAGAGGGATTGGCTGGATGGTGACTCCATCAAAGGTAAGGAGGAGAGACGGGAGAGAGAAGAATGTTTTGCGGGGAAGATGAGGAGTGCAGTTTTAGATGTATGAAGTTTGAATTGGTGTTGAGCCATCCAAGCAGGGATATCTCAAGAGACAATTTGTGATGCGAGAATGAATACAGTCGAACTAATCATACTGGAACATAGACACTGTTAAAAGCTGAACAAATCAAATTTAACAAAGTTGAAGCTTGTGTTAAGTTTTTCATGCTGTTAAATGGAATTGAAAGACTTCTGAATGGAAACAAGTCTTCAAATTCAGTTTTCAAAGCAGATAAGGTTCATTTTGGCTTTTATTTTGAGACTAAGGTAGCCTAGGATCTTAAAATTATAATGTCGTCTTTCTCTTTCTGTAACATCACTAGTACCAAAAGATTCCAAAAACACAATTTAGCTCACAATAGAGCTGATACAACACAAGCAAGAGTAGAATTCCACTTGCTCTTCACCGTTTTGGTATTCAGATCTGAGCTGCATTGAAAGTTTAGAAAGAAAACATCTTCTGAGTCATAAGCAGATCAAATTTGACCTAGAAGTTATTGAATGGGAATAAACAAGGAACTCTGTGATCTCATTTATAGTGTCTCTTTTGTAACGATCTCCATACTTTTTAAATAGCTTTAATATGGGATGTGGGGAAGCGAGAGATTCTGTGATATATCAAATGAATGCAGCTTTCATTTACTGTACAACAGATGTGGATTAAATTCATCAAATTAGAACTACTTCAAGTGCATGAACCAGTATTCAACCCAATTTATTTATCAGCATTTATGAAAATTGTTTCACAGTGCTGTACAAACATCTTTAAAGCAAGAGATGTTCAAATAGGTTTGGCAGCACTAAAAGGAGTTGTCATTTCATTTAGGGTTTTTGTAGGTCCCTCAAAATACTCTAATAATAATCATTTTATTTATATAGTGCCCCCCCCCCCCCCCCCNAAAATGTATTTATTTATTTTTAAAAATGTGTTACCCTGCCCCTCCTGCCACAGGCAGCTCAGGGCGGATTAAAATAACTAAAAACATGAGAAATTGAAACAACATATAGAAGGAGGGAAAATAACTCATTCCCCCCCCCACACACACAATTACCCATCTCTCCTGCCAAATACCTGGTGGAATAGCCAGGTCTTACAACTTCTCTGAAAGGAGGGAAGATCCGGTGCCAACTGGGCCCCTACCAGAAGGAAGTTTCACAGCCGCGGTGCAGCCACTGAGAATGCCCTCTCCTGCATGGCCCCCCAAAAACCTCAGGGGACCTCAAGGAGGGCACCCCCGGATGATCACAAGGGTCAATCCAGGACCCAGGGAGTGAGGTGATCTTGCAGATAGGTAAGGCCCAGATCGTTTAGGGCTACAAGCCAAGACCAACACCTTGAATTTTGCCTGGAAAACTACCAGCAGCCAGTGCAGAGAACGGAGCACTGATGTAATATGCTCCTGGCTGCCCAGTCCCACTAAGGCCCTTTTTACACAGACACTCGAACACTAACAAAATGGGTGTTAAATTTTATTATACATGGTACAGGGCAACACTGTAGCCCTGCAACATGGGCCCTTTTCACACGAACTGCCTCCACCCAGTTTTACTGGGTGGAGGTGTCTGTGTAAACACCATTTGCGGTGGGTGCAGTACATTTCTCTGGGTGGAGATGGGTGGAGGCAGCTGTGTAAACACCATTTGCGGTCGGTGGGGTGCAGTTCTCTGGGTGGAGATGGGTGGAGGTGTCAGTGTAAACACCACTTGCGGTGGGTGTAGGTGCGTGCATGCTCCTGCACAACACCCATCTCCACCCACCACCCACCCAGGGAGCAACAGACTCCACTGCTGATTGCTCCGTGGGTGGGTGAAGACGGGTGTTGCGCAGGAGCATGCATGCACCTACACCCACCACAGGTGGTGTTTACACAGATGCCTCCACCCAGTGAAACTGGGTGGAGACATGTTGCATCAAAAGGGCCCATGTTGCAGGGCTGCAGTGTTGCCCTGTACCATGTATAATAAAATGTAACACCCATTTTATCGGTGCTAGAGTGTCTGTGTAAAAAGGGCCTAAGAGACGACCCGCCACATTCTGCACCAGCGGCAATTTCTGAGTCGCCACCATGGGTATCCCCACGTAGAGTGTGTCACAATAGTCTAATCTAGAGGTGATGAAAGCACGCATGATAGTGGCAAGGTCAGAGTCTGAAACAAACGGCCGAAGTCGTCACACCAGATGTAATTGACAGAAAGCACTCCTCGCCACAGCCTCCACCTAGAGATCCAGGTGGAGCTGCACATCGACGAGGAGTACCCCCAGACTCCGTACCTGGGAGACCAATGGAGGGCAGGCCCCATCAATAATGGGGGCTGCCAACTCCATCGTCTTACCCACTAACATCACCTCCGTCTTGTCAGGATTCAGCCTCAGTCGATGAGCCCTCATTCAGTCCCTCACAGCCGCCAAACACCGAGTAGCACTGAGACTACTGGGCATGGGTCTGTTGAAAAAGAGAGGTACAGTTTGGTGTCATCAGCATATTGATGACACCGCATGATGAACCTCCGAATCACCTCTCTGAGCGGCTACATATACACGTTGAACTGGAGAGGGGACAAAACAGAACCCTGTGGGACTCCACATGAAAGGTCTTGGTATGATGAAAAATAATCCCCAAGCACCACCCGCTGGGTTCTTCTGATCAGGAAAGAGCAGAACCATTCAAGAACAGTCCCACCCACTCCTGCACAATCCCACAGGCACGCCACCAACATCTCATGATTAATGGTATCAAACGCTGTCGACAGATCTAACAAAGGCCACTTTTACATGGATGCCACCCACCCACAAACACCCGGAAGCACCCATTGGATGTGTGGGAGAGCGTCCGTGTAAATGTCCATGAGCGGGTGGGGGCGCGTGCCCGACCCACCCGCCAACACCCACGGAGCAGCCGGGAGGGAGTCGGCACGCTCCGTGGGTGGAGGTGGGTGGAGATGATGGGTGTTCAACACCTAAGCGTCCGTGTAAAAATGAAAACACCCACAACCATGCGGAATGGACCGGCGGAGCCCCACAGTGCCGACGCCATGGAGCATGCACATGCCACCACGCAGACATGCCCATAGGGTGGGGGGACACCAGATGTCTGGCCGAGAGCCCATAAAGGAAGGAAGAACCAGGGCACATGCATGCAGGCTCCCACGATGGTGACCAGGAAGGTTCAGGAGAAGGCCACAGAAGCCAACGCCACCCCACATGGGGGAAGGGGCCAGGTGAGCATGGGGAGCCTGGAGTGCCGGGGGGGGAGAAGCCCCGGCAAGGCAGTGCAGGGGGGAAGCACCCCAGGCAGAAGGCACAAGGAGGGGTTACGGACCGCCGGCAGGGGGTGGCAGGCCAGGAGGCACGGGGGGCAGTGGGGGGGCAACGGGGGGGAAGCACCAGGAAGTAACACGGCGCACGTGTCCCAGCACAAGGCAGAGGGGCCACACCGATGCCCCCTCGGTGGACAACCCCCAGCCCAGCACCTCCCAAGGGCACGGCCCAAAGAGCAGCAGCGAGAGCGAGGTGAGCATGAGCGAATCCACCCCCCCGGGAGGGGAGGTCCACGCCAGGCCCTGAACACTAGGCCAGGGAACACAGGGCAGAGGGCAGCAGCATAACCTGGTCCCCCGTCCCTGCAGGACAGTTCAGAGACAACAGAGCACCACACCATCAGGACGATGGCTGAGGAGGGCCTCCCAAACAGCCAGGTGAGCAAAAGGGAACCTCAGGGGGGAGAGGGGGAACAGGCCCCAGGGGTGGGAGGAGGGGGCCAGCAGGAGCCATAGTAACCCATATTGCACTACCCGCAACAGGACACAACCACCACCATGGCTACCACATTCACAGGGCAGGCCCCATGCCGCCAAGCCGGTCGGCCCCCCACATGTGGGTCACAAAAGGGGGAGCCCTGGTCCAGGCAGGAAATCAGGAACTTCATACGAGTGTTTGGGGCCGAAAGGGTCCAGCATGACCTAGTGTGAAGCTACAAGACCAGACAGGTATATGAAGCCATCGCCCAGGAGATGCAGCGGCAGGGGTACAATAGGGATGTTACCCAGTGCATGCAGCAGGCAAAGGACTTGAGGTCCAGATATAAATATATCAAGGACAATAATCTCAAGTCTGGCCGGGCCATGTGCACAGCCAAGTTCCAGGAGGAGCTGGACACGTTCCTCTGCATAGACGGGGACATCATGGCCTCCCGCACACACACAGAAGCACCTTTACCAGGGGCAAGTGCAGGGCCACCACGCAGCCCCCCAGACAGACCCCACAAAGCAGAGGGGGAGGTGGCCCTGGCGAGGCCAGTTAGGAAGTGGGCGGGGAGCACCGAACCACTGCACGCACCTTCAAGACCCACAGGCCAACTGGACACAGGGACAGGGGGTGTGCACAGAGCCAACGGAGACCTAGGATGGCCCCCAGGAAGCGGAGGAACTAGATCCAGGTATGAGCGCCCCAGCAGCGCCCGGGTGTGTGGGTCAGTTGGGGAACAGGCCGGATGGAGGTGCCATGGCCTGGGATGAGGGTCAGCAAACACGGTAACCCATCCCATTGCAGAAGAAGGCAGCCTGGAGGTGCACGAGGTGGATGTTGCGATGGAGGAGGGGGACAAGGGGGGCTAGGTAGCTCCACCACCACCAGGTGGGTGAACCTCCACGGAAGAGCACATGGGCCAAGGGGCAACAGGGAGTCAGGTGCAGTTGGGGGCAGTGGTATGGGGGGGCAGGGCACCCGGGCAGTGGTACGGGGGGGCGGGGCACCCGGGGGCCTGCAACCATCAACCGGCACGGCCCACCAGGGGCTGAGTGGAGGGGAGCAGGCGGGAGCGGCTGGAGGGCCCACAGCAGCTCCCACAGCACACCCCTCCCACTGCGATCGGAAGCTAGGGGAGGCATGCCATGAAAGGGAAAGGCAGGGGGACCCCATGGGGGGGACAGAGGGGAGCCGCCGCACTATGGGGGCCGCCCCACCAGGCACCCCGGGGTCTGGCGTTGGGGGGCAGTGGGGCACACCGGCCAGAAGCCCTAATGTTGAGTCCAAATTCGCGTTCACAGACCAGGTGCCTGCTCATGCGAGGGGAGCAGTTGCTGGCAGTGTGGAATGGAACCAGGAGATGCGAGCCAGGAACCGGTGCCAGAGGGAGGATCTCAGCAGGGAGCTGCTGGTGGAATTGCAACTGTTAGCCGAGGTGCACTCCCAGGAGCTTGTTCTCACAAGGGAGCTCATCAGAGGGGAGGAGGAAAGGGACTGGGAGATCCTGACTGCACCTTGGCCACCCGTGGTTCTGTCACAGGTTGGAGATCCGCACCCCCACTTTACCGGGTTTGAGTGACTCAGTTTCCCCTGCACACAGCCCTCTTGAATTAGTTCCTCTCTCTGGCTAATTCAAGTCTGCCACAATGAAACTCCTTTGTCACCCAAGGGCCCGATTCTTCCCGTTTACAGACTCTTTACTCTCTGGGTTTGCAAGAGCTTGAGGGCTCTTGTTGCTCACTTGTGTTCCAATGTTAGACACAGACATTTCTTCATAAAGATAAGAATTAAGTTTATTGATTACATAAGCAAGATAGTTAATACAGAGTGGTTATTAGAAATCAAAGGTAAATATAACACATTCCTGATCTATACTGGTTGAGTTCCTAAACAAGCATAAGCATCTTACCCTACCAAGGTCCATAAGTTTATGGTTCTTCTCAGCCCTTAAACGTAAGCAGCTGGGCATTGGGTTCTTAGTTGGAAAAAAGAAAAATCATGTCTCTCTCTGCTCATGTTTCTCCAGCCTGCTGCTGGCAGGCAGGCTTTCACATGTAGATCAGCTCTCAAGATGGCTTTAGGATAGAAGAGCTTCTTCAGGTGACTTACTGGCTCATTTAAATAGTTTTTCTCCCCCTTTGTCTCTGTTCCTGCCTTTGGGGAATCGTGGGGTTGGTCACGTAGCCAACCCAGGCAAACGCAAAGGCCGATCTAAATCTCTACAGGGTTCCGTCTGCAAGTGTTCTGAAATACACATTTGGTAACTCTTTGTTTTTCCTGTAGCCTGGTGACGTGTCAGAGCCCTAATTTGAGTTTTATCATTCTCAATTGTAAGCTTACACCCATGTGGAACCTTTGGCATTACATATTTACCAGACTTGTAGTCTACACGCAGTCCCGTGTTATACGTGTGTGACCCAATGTTTCTCCGTGACAGCCCCCCTGTAAGACTGCATGTGAAAAGGGCACAGCAGAGTAACATGCTGAGACTGGTGTGTCCTTCCGGTGTGTGTAGGGATATGCAACCTCCCTACCTCCTTTCCATGTGGTTGGATCCTATTAAAGTTAGACCTTTGGTTTTCCAAACCTTCTGTCAGCCCTGTGGGGCTATCGTGTTCACGTGTTTTCCACGATGTCGTAGTGATCCTGTGAACCATGCCCGTCAATATACATCAGTAGGTGTTTGCATAAGACTGTGACAAATGGTTGGGAACACCATGTTAACAACCTTTGTTCCCCAGTCTCAAACTTTAGCCATGTTTCCAGATTATCTGGCAGCCTGTTTCTTACTGGCTGTATGTCTGTGGCCATCAGAAGTATTATTAGGATACAAAAGAGGAAGTGTGGAGTAAGTGTGACACTTTTCCCACTACTGAGCACCCCACCTCTATTGTCTGTGTAATTCTGCATTTCCAAACAGTTTTCACCACGATTAATGTTGTAATTCCCAGTGTTATCATGTGGCATTCGTATTTCCCCCTTGGCTGTGATGCTGTGTGTGGATGTCTTTGCATTCAACTCAATCACCCAGGCAGAAACTGTTTCTGTGGAGGGCGTTTGTCACCAGCCTGTCTTGTGCCCTGCCCCCAACTTCTGTTTGTACCTCCAGGATCCCCTGGGTCTGTATAACGATTAGGGGTGGGAAGTTCGGTACATCCGGTATCTGATACTGCTGGTATTTTGCTGTACCGGAAGTATCAGATTACTCCAGTATTTGGGGGTACTGGTACTGGTTTCTTGTGCCAGATTTTTTTACATTGCGGCCATTGAAATGAATGGCTGCAATGTAAAAAAAGAAACAAAAAAACCCAACCACTTTCCTCACCCAGTCCAGGCTGTGCGGGTGGAAGGGGGGACACCCCCCACCCACCCTGCCCAGCCTGGATTTAAAAAAAAAAAATTTCCCCCTGAAGTACCTGCTTAGTGTGGGCTCCGAGTCGCCACCGGCGACCCAGAGCCCGCACCAGCAGGTAGGTAGTGGTACTAGGGTGATCCCTGGGGTGGGGGGTGATTTAACACACACCCCAGCCCAGGGATCATCCTACCCCCCCAGGGATTGCCTACCTTTGGCTCTCTGGGTGGCAGCGGCAGCAGCACGGCGGTCCGGGGACTTCAGCACTGGCTAGTGGCTTCAGCACTTACTAGGCCTTCCAGGGAACTTCTGATTTTCCCTGGAAGGCCTAGAAAGCGCTGAGGCCACCAGCCAGCGCTGAAGCCACCGGATCGCTGTGCTGCCACCGCCGCCACTGCTGCCGCCCGGAGCACCAAAGGTAGGCGATCCCTGGGTGGGGGGGTAGGGTGATCCCTGGGCTGGGGTGTGTGTTAAACCACCCCCACCCCAGGGATCACCCTAGTACCTGCTGGTGCGGGCTCTGGGTCGCCAGCGGCGGCCCGGAGCCCGCACTAGTAGCAGGGACTTAGGGTAAAAAAAAAATTAAATTAAATCCAGGCTGGGCAGGGTGGGTGGGTGGGTGCCCCCCTTCCACCCACACAGTCTGGGAGGGGGAGGGGGAGGTATTGGTTTTTTCCCCCATTGATTTCAATGCGGACAGTTCCCCATTGAAATCAATGGAATAAATCCGGTACTGGTATAGCGATTTAATCCAGTAAACCGGGTTTTTGTAAACCGGTAACCGGTAAAACCGGTAACCGTTTTTTTGCCAGATGTCCCACCCCTAATAACCATGTCGTTCTCCTTTTGGGGAGTCTGACTTTGTGACATGGGTGTGAGAAGTATCGCTTCAGACCTTCCCACACCAAACTCCAGAGGATCACCTCCAGTCTCTATTTCAGCAGTGTTTCCCTGCTCCTTTTTAGGTAAGGCAGAGGTGCACAGTTCCCTCTTAGACTGATGCTCCTGGCCCTTTAGGATCACAGGGTGGTGCATTTGTATCCCTGGGGAAGAGATATTCCTCGTTCCCCCCTCCATCCCGGGAAAGGTTTCTTGCACCTTTCCGCCTCCTCCTAAGGCAGAATCCTCCACCTCCTGGCTTGCCTGTAACCCTTTCAGTTCATTTAGCCTCTTCCTACCTTCTCTTAAGGTAGGACAACAAACTTCCAGGTCATTCTGTAACTCCCTGGTTTGAGTAGGGGTATTTGCAGCCTCTAACTCTCCCCCTGTGGTGGTTACTCGGTTTGATTCTGCAGGATTGGGTCCCTCCTGTGTAAGGTGGGGTGCCAAGTCCTGGGCTTCAGAATCAGTTTGACCCATTTGCTTCACTCCCTGCAGTTCTCCATGTGAGAGAGAGACTTGCAGTTCACTCCCCGAGTCTTGTCCTCCCCTGCCTTCTGACTGGTTTGGGGACTCCTGTTTGGGGTTTTCCTGCCCCTGAGTGGAGTTCACAGTCTGGGGTACAGGACCTGCAAAGCCTTCCAGTAACCCTTCCCCTCCACTAGGGTTGTTCTGTGTCTCCCCATGTTTTAGGGGTAGAGATGCAATTTGTTCAGGGTTCTCTGAGTCTTGTTGCCCCTCACCCTCCCTTCCCGGGTTGCTCTCTGGCTTCCCGTGTTCCTGGGAGTGGGATTTTCCCAGCCTCCATCCCAGCATCCATTTGTTTATATCATTCCCCACCAACATTTCATTTTGTGCCTTTCATGGGAGGACAGCAACTTGGATTGGTCCTTTTGCCCCTTGCCATTCTAACTCTACAGTGGCTGTGGGCAAAATATCCGTGATGCCCATTGCCGGTGATACCACAACCTTTCTATGAATGTTTATTTTATGTTTTGGGATCAAGTCTTTCAGTACCATCACCATTTGTGCACCATTGTCTACTCTTCCCACACAGTTTACTCCATTAATTTTAGCAGTTTTTCATAGTAACTGTCTGATCTCCTATGGGTGGGTTAGGAATGGTATAGCAATCATTAACCCCTCTGGGGACTGGTTGAAGTACAGACACAAAATTTGCACTGACAGTCCCAATAATCTCATCAGACTTTCTTTTAGGGCTATGAAACTCTCTTTTGGGGGGGTCATTCTCTTACCACATACCCTGTTTGTTTACAATTATAGCGCTGTCTTGAATCATTAGTAGGGCATTGGGAGGTGTGTGTTCTCTGGAGTCTGGGTGATCCCTGTCTCCCCCCAACCCCATTCTCAATTGGTTTGTTCTGGGTTAAGTTTACTTGTTCATATTGTGGATTGTACCCTTCTGCTTATGGTAAAACCCTTGTTTGGATTTCCCCCCATTACTTGGTTTTCTTTCCCCATAAGCTAAGATAGCATTTTCGGTGAATGCATCAGCACTTGTCCCTGCCTCTTTGAGATTTGTTATCTCCTTATTCACCAGGTATGCTTTTAAATTTGGGCTGCACACAGTATAGAACTGTTCAAGCAATACAGAGTTAATAATTTGTTNAAAAAAAAAAAATTTCCCCCTGAAGTACCTGCTTAGTGTGGGCTCCGAGTCGCCACCGGCGACCCAGAGCCCGCACCAGCAGGTAGGTAGTGGTACTAGGGTGATCCCTGGGGTGGGGGGTGATTTAACACACACCCCAGCCCAGGGATCATCCTACCCCCCCAGGGATTGCCTACCTTTGGCTCTCTGGGTGGCAGCGGCAGCAGCACGGCGGTCCGGGGACTTCAGCACTGGCTAGTGGCTTCAGCACTTACTAGGCCTTCCAGGGAACTTCTGATTTTCCCTGGAAGGCCTAGAAAGCGCTGAGGCCACCAGCCAGCGCTGAAGCCACCGGATCGCTGTGCTGCCACCGCCGCCACTGCTGCCGCCCGGAGCACCAAAGGTAGGCGATCCCTGGGTGGGGGGGTAGGGTGATCCCTGGGCTGGGGTGTGTGTTAAACCACCCCCACCCCAGGGATCACCCTAGTACCTGCTGGTGCGGGCTCTGGGTCGCCAGCGGCGGCCCGGAGCCCGCACTAGTAGCAGGGACTTAGGGTAAAAAAAAAATTAAATTAAATCCAGGCTGGGCAGGGTGGGTGGGTGGGTGCCCCCCTTCCACCCACACAGTCTGGGAGGGGGAGGGGGAGGTATTGGTTTTTTCCCCCATTGATTTCAATGCGGACAGTTCCCCATTGAAATCAATGGAATAAATCCGGTACTGGTATAGCGATTTAATCCAGTAAACCGGGTTTTTGTAAACCGGTAACCGGTAAAACCGGTAACCGTTTTTTTGCCAGATGTCCCACCCCTAATAACCATGTCGTTCTCCTTTTGGGGAGTCTGACTTTGTGACATGGGTGTGAGAAGTATCGCTTCAGACCTTCCCACACCAAACTCCAGAGGATCACCTCCAGTCTCTATTTCAGCAGTGTTTCCCTGCTCCTTTTTAGGTAAGGCAGAGGTGCACAGTTCCCTCTTAGACTGATGCTCCTGGCCCTTTAGGATCACAGGGTGGTGCATTTGTATCCCTGGGGAAGAGATATTCCTCGTTCCCCCCTCCATCCCGGGAAAGGTTTCTTGCACCTTTCCGCCTCCTCCTAAGGCAGAATCCTCCACCTCCTGGCTTGCCTGTAACCCTTTCAGTTCATTTAGCCTCTTCCTACCTTCTCTTAAGGTAGGACAACAAACTTCCAGGTCATTCTGTAACTCCCTGGTTTGAGTAGGGGTATTTGCAGCCTCTAACTCTCCCCCTGTGGTGGTTACTCGGTTTGATTCTGCAGGATTGGGTCCCTCCTGTGTAAGGTGGGGTGCCAAGTCCTGGGCTTCAGAATCAGTTTGTCTTATTTGCTTCATTTCCTGTAGTTCTCCATTTGAGATAGAGACTTGCAGTTCACTCCCCGAGTCTTGTCCTCCCCTGCCTTCTGACTGGTTTGGGGACTCCTGTTTGGGGTTTTCCTGCCCCTGAGTGGAGTTCACAGTCTGGGGTACAGGACCTGCAAAGCCTTCCAGTAACCCTTCCCCTCCACTAGGGTTGTTCTGTGTCTCCCCATGTTTTAGGGGTAGAGATGCAATTTGTTCAGGGTTCTCTGAGTCTTGTTGCCCCTCACCCTCCCTTCCCGGGTTGCTCTCTGGCTTCCCGTGTTCCTGGGAGTGGGATTTTCCCAGCCTCCATCCCAGCATCCATTTGTTTATATCATTCCCCACCAACATTTCATTTTGTGCCTTTCATGGGAGGACAGCAACTTGGATTGGTCCTTTTGCCCCTTGCCATTCTAACTCTACAGTGGCTGTGGGCAAAATATCCGTGATGCCCATTGCCGGTGATACCACAACCTTTCTATGAATGTTTATTTTATGTTTTGGGATCAAGTCTTTCAGTACCATCACCATTTGTGCACCATTGTCTACTCTTCCCACACAGTTTACTCCATTAATTTTAGCAGTTTTTCATAGTAACTGTCTGATCTCCTATGGGTGGGTTAGGAATGGTATAGCAATCATTAACCCCTCTGGGGACTGGTTGAAGTACAGACACAAAATTTGCACTGACAGTCCCAATAATCTCATCAGACTTTCTTTTAGGGCTATGAAACTCTCTTTTGGGGGGGTCATTCTCTTACCACATACCCTGTTTGTTTACAATTATAGCGCTGTCTTGAATCATTAGTAGGGCATTGGGAGGTGTGTGTTCTCTGGAGTCTGGGTGATCCCTGTCTCCCCCCAACCCCATTCTCAATTGGTTTGTTCTGGGTTAAGTTTACTTGTTCATATTGTGGATTGTACCCTTCTGCTTATGGTAAAACCCTTGTTTGGATTTCCCCCCATTACTTGGTTTTCTTTCCCCATAAGCTAAGATAGCATTTTCGGTGAATGCATCAGCACTTGTCCCTGCCTCTTTGAGATTTGTTATCTCCTTATTCACCAGGTATGCTTTTAAATTTGGGCTGCACACAGTATAGAACTGTTCAAGCAATACAGAGTTAATAATTTGTTCCTTAGTGGCATTCCCATCTGCATCTAACCATTTTATTCTTATTATTATTTATTATTATTATTATTATTATTAAACATTTATAAAGCGCCAGTAACAACCTGGCGCTGTACAGAACATATAATCAGCTGCGGTCCCTACCTGTGGCTTACAATCTAAAAGACAAGGAGGGGGAGACAAGGAGAGGGGACAGCGGGAGAGACATGGGAGAAGACAAACAAACATTCAGGC
>QEPC01000263.1:366734-396847 GCA_003113815.1 Sphenodon punctatus | reverse complement strand
CTCTGGGCCCCCTCTGGGGGCCCCCTCTGTCTGCCTCTGCAACTGGTGTTCCCCTCCATGACTGCCATCTCCAGTGTCTGTGTCCTGCTCTCTGAACTGGCCCCTGGCTCCTCTGGATTCTGCTGACCATCCTCGTATGCCTGTGCTCCCTCCAGCACCCCCCTTGGGTTCCTGTGTGACCTTGGGGTTCTGGGGCCCCTGGACTACACCTCCCAGCGTCCTCCCAGGCTGTGTATGTTTTTGTGCCTTTGGACCGACTGCATGGCTCCAGTTCTCCTGCCTCCCCTCCATCGCACCCTCGCTGGCGCTTGGGGTCTGTGTGTGCCTCCTGGACCATGCCCAGGCCGCTGCCTGTTCTGTGTGTCCTCCCCCTGTGCCTGTGCCCTGACCTTTCGGGTTCCCCCATTCCAGGACTGGCTGTGGGGGTGACCGTGCGGGCTGTGCTGTTGTTGGGGGGGTCTGACTGCCATGCCCGGTCCTGCCCCTGACCCGTTCCCCCCCCCCTTCCCTGTACTGATGCCCCTCCTCCCCCCTGTGCCCGTTGTGCCATGTGTGTTGTCTGTCCCGCTGTGTGCCTCCTTCCCTTCCTTTCCTGTGCGGGTGTGTGCGCGCCCGGGCGTGTGTTTGTGCTGTGCATTCCACTGTGCCCTCAATGTCTCTGTGCCTGTTGTGTGTGGTACCTCAGTGGCTCATCTCCCTCTTCCCCCTCCCTTCCTGTTTCCATTGTGTGGGCGTTCCCTTTTGGCTTTGTTTGTCCTCCGCCAGCCATGTCTGTGTCCCACCCCTCCCCGGTGCCTTCTGGGTGTTTTTACCACGGCCGGGAATCGGCACCATGTCTTGCTCTGACCGGGCCGTGGTCTGGCAGCCCGATTCCCTGCCGTGGTCCCGCTCTGTTTGGGGATCTCCTTGACCACGGGGGGTGGTTGTTCGGCTCACCACTGCTGGGGATCCACTGTGGTGAATCCAGACTGCGTAACGTCTGAAAACACCCATAGGACGAAGGGGTAGCCAAGGGGGCGTTAGAGAAGTATGAAATGCTAACGGTTCTGTTCTAAAATATTGCTGCTCTAAATATCACCCATGTGAAGCTCCCTAGCAACCTGACAGGATAATGCACCAACATACGGATTTCCTTTGGTTTGGGTGTTTGCCATCCACACAGACAGCAATTGGTTCCTTGAGGTAAATTTCCTGTAACAGCTAGAAGGAAATTGAATTTTTTAAAAAGGTGCATTTTTCTCAAGCTGGTTCTCCTGTGGAAAAGACAACTGCTCAGGCTAATTGCAAGTCTTCTGTCATTCTAGCAAAAGCAAAGGGCCCAATCCTCCACCTATTGAAGTCCACAGCAATCATCAAAAAGTCCCCATTGATTTTAATGGTGGAAGATGTCCTGAAAAACTCTGAGACCTTTACTTGTCTGAGATATTTGAGTGGTAGATTTCTCCTGTCCTAGTTTTTCTCATTCATTATAAGGTTGAGATACTTTATTGTATAGGGCAAGGGGCAGGGAACATCCGGTCCAGGGTCCAAATGCAGCCCATGGCAAGTTTTTTATGGGGTTCCTTTCTGGCTCCTGGATCTGGTTCCAGTATCTAGTTTCTAATACCAAGCATAAAAACTGAACTCTGGGTAAGGAAGCAGAAATGGGGACATGCGCACTAGGGATGGGAATTCAGATTTGATCCGTAACTACATGTAGCGGATTACAGATTAATCCATACTGAGCCTCAGGATGCCTGTTGCAGTTTGGTTCTTGTCTGTAGGGGAAAAAAATACTGTGCATGTGAAAAATGGCCACTGGACCATTCAGTGCATGTGTGCCCTACGCCCTTTCTCCAAAATGATGGTGGTAGCGTTGCCCACTGAAACAGGGCAGAGTCCCTGCAGGCCATGGTCCCTTTAAAAGCCAGCAAAGGGACTGTGCTATTGGGGCTGCAAGCACTACCAGAGCCAGTGGACAGTGCTTGAGTGGAAGCAGCAGGGCTAGGGTGTGGCCTAGACAGCTAGGCCCAAAGTAAGGCTCAGAGTGGGAGAGAATTGCAAGGGGAACAGAACTGAGTGAAAGCTCTGCAAGTAGGCTCAGAGGAAAGTGCCTGAGCCAGAGGACTACATGTGCCCAAAGGGGGTGAATCTGCCTAGGAAACCAGAGACTGAAGGGTACAGCCAGCTGGAGAGGGGGTTGCCTGGCTAAGTTGAGAGTGAGAAGCCAGAAGGCTATATACCTGGTTTGGGAACTAGACATATACAGAGACTTTGTAAATAGCCTGGATGAAGAAATAGAGACTATTGAGCTTGATTTCCCAGAGAGAGTCACTCTGAGGGCCTGATCCTGTGAGGACTCATCTTAGGCAAACCTGTCCCCGCCACAGTGCTATTTTGGAAAAGGGTGGGCAGTCTGTGCATACGTAGCAGCCATTTTGTTCATGCATAGACCGACTGGTTAGGTGGGTGGGATGACCTTTCTCCCCTTGCCCCTCCCATGTGCTGTTTGGTGCACTCAGCCAGCTGTCAAACAGTTGACCGGGGTGGGGAGGGAGACATTCCTGAGGGAAGCACCAGCCGTCCTTTCGAAGTGACAGTCAGTCGGCCTGGGCAACTGCTGTGGAGATAGTTTGGTGTCACTTTGAACAGCCGCTCCCCTCTCTCCGGCACCTCCCAGCTAGAGGGCATTGTAGGGGGAAAGCGGCATTCAGACTCTGAGTGACAGCCAGACAACTCCACAGCAGAGGCCTGGCCCAGCTGGTGGTCACACTGAATGGTTGGCTCTTCCCTCCGGACCGCACCCTCCCCCCCACCCATTAGCTGTTTGGTGGCAGCTCTTTTGGGCCCAATCCAGCTGCACAGCATTGACCCAAGAGTCCTGTCCGGTGTGGACAGTCTTTCAGGCTCCCACAAGGCATGAAGGGACCTGTGTCAGCAGCCACCATACCTGGGTTAACAGCCCTCCCCCTCAACCCAAAAAGTGGCGGCTGCAGTGGTTCACCCTGGGGCAGGCTGGAGGAGCTGCCTCTCCACCGTCACATTTGTTTCACCCAAAGTAGCATAAGCCATAATGCAAATTCCCATATGAAACCAGAACACACACATATAGTGGTGGTCTCCGTATCGTTAGCTACAGATAACTCCACATATGAATCCCAAGCTATTATAAACTCTTGTCGGTTCTGAAGCTTGCATCTAACAAAATAAGTCAGCCTTTAAAAACAAAACAAAAAAGCCAAGAACAATAAACATCCCCACCTTTGCATAAATTATCTCCAACCAAATCACATAACATATTCATACAGTTCCTTACAAATTGATGTCTGAATAGGGAAACAAATTATGTGCCCATATATTCCCATGTAGGTAAACTGAGAGATGATAAATGCAACAAAACAAAACATTACATGTGACTACAAGAGCTTTAATTTGCATGCAAATTTGTCCATGAAAGATGTAGGCAGAATTTTTATTTTTTTAAAAAGGGAGCAGTGGATCTAGATAAGAAAGAAAGGTGTTAATATATGGCATTTATAATGTCTGATGTCTGGGGGGGGGGGGAGTGTGATTTCTCCGCACAAGGACAAACTATTTTAAAACTAATGCTCCCGCATAAGTGAAATGACTAATGCATCTAATTTACATTAGGCTGTAAATTATTCATTAGTGAAACGTGCAGAATAAAATTAGAGTGGCCGGTGGAAAGACTCATACATTGTCCATGCTTGTGCCTGCCTTGGTGCAAAATATTTTCTGTGCAGCTGACAATTTCTTAAAGGAAATATAATTTCAGTCAAGAGCAGTGTGGGGCATTTGCCACACAGGCAAATAACTATCTTTATATCATGTCCATAGATTTTGTTGCAGGGGGTTTCAAAATGCTTCTCACTTTACATAACAAGTGCCAGACTGGGTTGGATCAGCAGTCAGCCTTGCCCAGGATTCTGTCTCCAACAGTGGCCAGTTCTATTGATTCAATTGGAAGTACACGTCCAAGCCATGGAAGTGTAACCCATCTCCTGCTGACTGCTCCCAACTACTGGTATCCGGGGATTTAAGCCCCAACTCGTAGGGATTTATGGCTCAACCCCCTATGACTTTATCCAATTTCTGTTTGGAGCTAGTTATGCTGCTGTCTTTCGCAGCCTCCTTGGGCAAGGAGTTCCACAACTGTATTGTCCGCTGTGTGAAAAAGTAATCCCTTTTGTTCGTTTTAAATCTGCTGCCATTTAATTTCAGAGAGTCTCCCCTTGTTCTCTTATAGTGAGAAAGGGCAAACAACAGTTCCTTATTTACTTTCTCCTCCACACCACTCATGATTTTATAAACTTCTATCCTATCTCCCCTTAATTTCCTCTTCTCCAAGCTAAACAGTCCCAACCAGTTGAGCCTCTCCTCATATGGAATTTGATCCATCCATCCCTTCTATCATTCTTGTTGTTTGTTCTCTCTAACTTTCCCAGTTCTATTATATCTTTCTTGAAATGGGGCGACTAGATCTGCACACAATATTCAAGGTGGGATTGTACCCAAGGTTTATACAGTGGCATTATGATCCTTTCCCTTTTATTCTCGATTCTTTTTGCAATAATGGCTAGCATTCATTTTGCCTTTTTGACTGCTGCCACACACTGAGCTGATGTCTTCAAGGAACTATCCACAATGACTCCAAGATCCTTCTCCTGAGTGATTATATCCAGGTTTGAACCTAGTATCATGTATGTACAGTGAGAATCCCGTGCGCCCCCCCCCCCCCCATATGCATCACCTTGCACTTATCGATATTGAATTTAATTTGCCATTTTAATGCACGTTCACCTAGGGTGTTAACAGAAGTGATGGCACCACCATCATCCCGCGTGGGGGTGGGGAAGCCTACCCCATGCCAGATTATCACTGACTACGAGAACACACATCACCACAGCTGGACCCAGCCAGGGACAGGGGTGTGGAGTGATGTGCAGCCGCCTGGCCATTCCCCTGCACGGCCGCTGTCACCCTGCCCACCGCCATGATGGGAAGCCAATCGAAACCAATAACAGGCAGCCATGGGAACCCCCCAGGCCAGGTCTGGGAACAGATGTTCCTGCCAGGTCCTGCCCACTCTGTGCGGCTGCTTGGACAGGACTGTGGGCCTGCTTCATTCTGGGCCCACATTTCCGGTCCAGCCTCTACCCCTTCTGAAGTTTGATCTGGACCCACATCTGGCGGCCCAGAACAAACATAACACTGTGACGCTGGCCCAGCTAGCCCAAAGTGGGCTGAACTGGGCCCTCGTTATATCTGTTAACACCCCATGTGATGCAAAATCCCTCTGTAGTTCCTTAGTGTGCCTGGGTCTTAGCTATCTGGAGTGTCATCTGCAAATTTATCCACCTCATTCTTTATCCCTTTCTCCAGATCTTTAATGAATGTTAAATGACAGTGGCCCCAGAACTGACTCTTGAGGCACCCCACTATCTACGTGCCTCCAACGTGAAAAATAACCATTTATTTGTTTCTTTTATTTCCTATCTTTTAACCAGCTGCCAGTCCATGACAGGACTCTTCATTTTATCCCATGACTGTAGTTAAACTACTCAAGACTACTACTTCCAACGTTGAAAAGGACACTGCCAATGGTGTTTTACTTATACGTTTTATCTTTATTTTTAAAAACTCCTTTGCTATTTGTATTACCTGGAAACTTGAAAATATAACAAGGGCTGAAACAAGCAGCAAACATTTTACTCGTGAGTAATTTTGCCATTTTGGGAACCAGGATCAATATCACAACCATTTACAGATACAATTTCTCAGTTCTCACAACACCACAAAATACCATCCTGATTTACTGACTTTGCATTTACCATGTACTTTTCATTTACTGCTTACAGTATTACCGAGGCAACCATTTTACTTCCTGATTTCTGTTTTTGTTGTTTCTGCATTTCTGAACCAAAATGTACAAATAGCCTTCCCCTTAACCTCCCACGCCTGCCCAAACACAATTTTATAAAACGGTGCCTTCATTCCAGTGTCTCCAATCAAAATTGTTGTTCTATGTTCTCTTTACTTTGACTAATCTGCAAATGGATTGCAGATTTGTAAAAGAATCTATGTACCAGCAAATAAGGGAAAAGGAAGTACAAGAAAAAATGGAGAGCAGAGATGATAGAAGAAATGTGGTTGTGTTGGTAGTAAACGGCAAAGCAGTAAACAGGATCCTGGTAAATCAAGAAACTAAATGTCGATCAAGAAATTGTTGAATGCTGAGAGGTTCTCAATTCAACAGAAATGGCATCAGGATCTGGGATTTTGATGGGAATTCCCATTTTTGTGAAATCTCATTTCAGCCCTACCTATGGGTCCCCCCCACCCCCACACAATTTTTTTTTGGCTGTTTTTGCATTCCTTCTGCTCTTTTTTCCCAGTGCTGTGTTAATAAAAAGAGAAGATTCTGATTTTTGTGGATTACTCACTCTGCTTCAGAGTGGGAGCTCTAGGCTCAATAATCTCTCCCCCCCCCCCTTTCTTCCTGCAGATGGATGTTTGCAGGTGCAGAATGAAAAACTGTAGTGATAAAGATTGTTTTCTCCATGAGCACTTATCTTATTTGGGCGTCCTGGCAGCAGCCCCACTGAAATCATCATCTTCTGGAGTAAAGGGTGCAAGAATTGTATCCTTAGGCTTTGTTACACATCATGGTGAGGTGAAAAATACCCTGTAATACAGAAAACATGGGTATTTACAACAGCTGAAATTAATATGTATGTCAAATATCTTATTAGTTGAATTTGCCTGTTTTGATTTGGATCTCATAAAGTTGGTAACTGTTATCATACCCTCCAACATTTGACAGGAAAAAAAGTGGTCCACTTCATGCCATCCATAATTTGCATACATTTGCATGTTGGTACCCTTTCTCCATGCATGAACATGGGCGTCCTGGTGGGGGAAGGTCCCAGTGCCCAGGCAAGAGCTCAAATTTTAGGGAATTAGTCTTTTCAGTCACCTAGGGTCCCCGCGTGCTAGGGATACAGTCTGAGATCATGGCATGCTACTACCCATTGGCGGCCCCCCAAAAGACGTGACAGAAACAAGGAATATTCCAAAGAAAGAGGGGGTGTTTATTTATAACAGAATACAATACAGTACAAATGGTGCTGCCTAGTCTGCACTGGTGATTACAGGGTTCAACTAGGCAGTGTAGAGGGGAACTCCAGGATCAGAAATCAGGCTAGTCTGCCCAAGGTCAGAGACAAGAGGGGGAGAGAGTGAGAGTGGCTAGGTGGGAAGCAAAGAGGTCTTCAAGGGAAGGGGGAAGGGTGGAATTCCAAGCCTGAGGTAGAGGGAGAGAGAGAGAACATGTGAGGAAGGTAGAAAATGGGTTACCTCTCCTTGCCTGTTGCAAAGGGGATGAGTAAGCCCTAGTTAGGGCTGAAATGTCGTACCGCTGTGGCAGGATTTACCAGCAGAAAGTGCTCTTCTGCACCAAGCAGCACGATTAGCAAGGGAGACTTGCACTCGCGGCTTTCCACAGGTGCTGCCACGGTATTTTTGCCACTGTAGATTTCACTTGGAAGCGGCAGGTTTGCCACAGTTTCCCCTTTCCCTTAAACACAGCAGTCTCTGTGCTGCTTAGAGTGCAGGGATCCCCGACCGCAGTGAGCGAGTGCCTGGCTCCTGATGCTGATCCAGGGGAGGGGGGGAGTCCCTGCTCTTCTGTGAATTCTTTTGTGTGTTAGGGTGCCAAAAAAAAAATCTTCCCCTTTGTTGGGATGGCTCTCTGCCTCATTGTAGCTGCTCTGCACCACCAGTTCTCTCTATGCGGTGATCACAAAGGGAAGAGGGAGGATCTGTCCATCCTTCTAACAGAGACAGCACTGAACAACCAATCCTCCCCCAGATGAATGGACCCTCCCAGAGCAGGCTTCCCCCTGCCTGCTACCCCCCTCCCAGGCTGTAGATCCAACCTGCATGGAGTGTCATTTTGTTAGAAAATTCCCCCACTGCCTTTTTCTAGGCTTGGTAGACTCTCCCATTTGTGAGAATGGAAGGAGCCCCTCGAAGAAGAACTTTGTTTACAAGGCAGCAACATTCACTGTGAAGGAGGGGACGGGGGGGGGGAACTCTTCCCCCACCCGTGTAGCAGCGCTGTGGGGCTACAACTGAGATGTTTAAAAAGGTGGTGCCAGTGGTGCAAGAAAGACTTCTCCAGGACTCGGGAGCAGGGCTCCCGCAGATGCAGCATATGCCTGGGGCCAGTTCTGATTGCTGCCAACCCCCTCCCAGGGCAGGGCATGGGTGAAAATGCACCCCCCACCCCACGCCATGCTGGCTACACCCCTGCAGCGGACTCTGAAGCAGGTAGTCAGAGTCACCCTAAGTTCATTCATTCAATGATCTATTATTCAGCATCCCGGTGCATCAAGGACTTGCGCTCAGTGGCGGAAGGCACCATAAAACCGCTTGTGTTCACAAACTGCAGACATGCTGCATCTGCAGATGCTGGCAGCAGGTAATGCGGAATCGCGGGAATATCGAGGGGAAGTCGGCAGCAAGACACATTAAGTGCCGAGTTCACGGAATGGAATGGCGGCATGGTAACATCTGCTGCCGCTTCAGCCCTAGCCCTAGTGATCTTGCAATGAGTCGGGAGGGGGAGGAGGACAGACCTAGGCCTGGGAGACCCTTGGAGCAGATTTGCACAGGAGACCTGTGTGTATCCACATCCAAAAGCAACTCAACTCTACAATGGGACGCTTGGGTCAATTGTAGGGACCAGGGAACAAAGCTGCACAGAAACTCACGATGATTATTTGGATACTAGAAAGGAACTTCCTGGGGTGTGTGTGTGCTCAGGAGCCTAGGACTAGACAACAACTTGCAATGGGTGTTGAATGGGGGTCTTTCCAGACAGGGGGAGAGATTTTTTTGGGTCATCGCAATTCTGAAGGGAACAGTTATGCAAACGTCAGGCTGAATGGAGGGGCAGGATAATCGGATAAATTGGTATCACCTTAGGGGGTTTTCACTGAAAGGGTCAAGGGCAGACTATTACCCGTGGTACAATGCTAGGCAGGAGGATCCTATCTCTGGAGGCGACACAAAAGGGGGAGTTGCCTGATAACTCGATTACTCCATATTTTTTAAGTACTGGCTACTCCTGTTTCTTTCTTAGGCTGGGTGTTTGGCATGGGTTCGGTCTTCTGGAGGGAATTTCTATGAGGTCAGCTTGACCTATTTTTCCTCTGCTTCTGCCTTTCCACATGGGGTCTCACTGCTTCTTTCTATTCGCCCCTTCTGAGTGGGGTGATGGTGTCATTTTGAGTCATGTCTAACAATGTGTTTATGAAAACTTGCAATAGTCCACTGATCAACTTTGGAGCTGAGCTGGAGGAAAAGGATGTTTCTGCGAGACACTCTATATACACACATGTTTGTGTGTACATGACTTATGATTCAATTACAACTCAGCTTATAAAAAAAATATGATCCCAGGCACACAGCTCCCTCCCACCTGGGTGTTCAGAAATAAGGAGCTGTCTAACTGAGTCAGACCAATGGTCCATCTTAGCCCAGTATTGTCAAAACCTGACACAGTAGCAGGGTTTCAAATCTGGCTCTCCAGGGTCTCTGGCAGAGGCCTCACCCAGGTGTGCTACCAGAGATCCTGAATAGGAGATACCAGGAATTGAATTTGGGCAGAGCACGCATTCTACCACCTAGACCACAGACCACCCCAAGGTAAGACCATGGTGTTACCTCTCTTTGTTCTTTGACAGCAGTTCTTATCCCAAGCTTGTTAAAGTGAGAAAAGGTATCTTCCCCACCCAGCAATGAAGCAGTCTAGGCTGTTAACCTAGGAGTCACAACTCTATATGGCTGAATTAATGAGGTACTAGTACCCCTTTTGTCTGCTGAACCAAGTACAAACATTATATTGCTGGGAAGGCGGTACAAGAATAAGGTAACAAAACCCATTAGTTTACTCGGGTACTGTTGGACAGTGTTTCATTGGCTATCCATTTTGGGGATTGCAGCCTGGTTAGTCAGTATTTTGACTACTACTTGTTGTAAAATGTTGATTATTTTAGTATTTTGGTTACTTCATTTTGGCACCTTTAGCACTATTGTGTATGTGTAGTTGCTGAAATTAAGTTATGGAAATACTGAAAATACTTGAAATACAGAATAACAAATATATGGGTATGTGAATATCCACTTCAGTTGCAAATATTATTCAGATAGTTATGTAAATAATATCTGCAAATATAAAACCCACTATTCATTTCAGCTGTAATATTTACCCAATGGCATCTCTTTGTGAACACTCAGAACTATATGCGTTATTGTTGTTTTTGGTTTTGTTTACATTTTATTCCGCTCTAAAACATATTAAAAAATACATACAAAACCAAATAAAATCCCCTAAGTCCCACAGTACATACATAAATAGAACCAAGTAAAATCCTCTAACCCACAACTCCCCAAACTCTACCCCTGCCTGCTAAATGCCTCGCCAAACAGAAAGGACTTCCATTGCCTCTAGAAGATGAGCAGGGTTGGGTTCAGATGAACTTGCAAGGGACGGGATCTACTGCACAGTCTCAATGATTCTCTACCTGCAAAATTGTTATCCTTCATAGAACCAGGACCCAGGGCCAAAATTTGGGGTAGTGCTAGTCCTGAGTAAAGGTGAAACTGCCCCCCCACCCCCACAAACCAGCACCTGAATCTGGGCATACGGTTCTGTGGTGCTTTCAAGTTGGCATTGTAGGGTCATGATGAAACTGAGGACTCTTTGAACCTAGGAGTGTTTCAAGGCTTAGTCAACCTCATTGCCAGCATCAATTCTGTGATGGAAAAACATTTGAAAAGTGACACAGTTTTCAAGGGCACGTCAAAAGCAACCCACAATGAACTCCTTGACTGCACACCTACTCTGGTGGCTGGCCAGGGATTTCATTATCCAGCAGTTGAAGAGCACCAAATGAGTGATTTAGGGATGGGCATTCAGATTAAATTACAGATTTGGATCTGTTGCAGATCTGGATCTGTAATTTACAGGTTAATTATGGATTTGAACTTGGATTCCATTTCAGCCAATGGGAAACCTGTCTGTAGTCCCTCCTCCTGGGGACGTAGGTCCAACATCCCCCACCCCCTTCCCTGGGTCCCTGGAATGGTACTTCACTACTTACTGACCTGAGAGGTCTTGACGGAAGCTCTGCCAGCTCACTGCTGCTGTGGGGAGCCTCTCAGCAGGCTCCCTGGCTGTGGCTAGCTGCCAAGCAACCTGTTCTGGATTGTGTGTGTAAAAAATGGCCGTGTCAGTCCTTTTCCACACTGCCACTGCCATTTTGGGAAAGTGCAGCAGCCATTTTGTACGTATGCAGACTGGCTGCCCTTTTCCAAAATGATGAGTCTGCATTTATATATTTAGTTCATAAGTATCTACCACAAAGTTCTAGAGGGATTCAAACATGTCAGGGTTCTCTTTGGTGTGACAGCTACTTATAAATCCTATCAGAAAATTATCTTTCTTGTAAGAAATTTTCAAGTTATTTTACTAAAGAAACTTTCTCCATAGATTCAAGATGTTGTCATGTTTCACCTAGTGTGATGTGTTTGAAATGAACTATGATGACTTTACCCTCCCCCCCAAAAAAATCATTACAATGGCCTTTTTTACATGGACACCACCCACCCACGAACACCCATAAAAACCCATTGGATGGGTGTGAGAGAGTCCATGTAAAAGTCCACAAGTGGGTGGGTGCGCATTCCCGACACACCCACGGAGCAGCCAGGAAGGACCTGGCATGCTGCATGGGTGGAGATGGGTGTTCAACACCCGCCCGTCCATGTAAAAACCAAAACACCCACACCCATGGGGATGGGTCTGCTGATACCATAGAGAGATGACTAGAGAGGCTACACAGGTGCCCCCAAGAAGACACTCCCACTGGTGAAGACGCCGGCCACCTGTCCAGGAGCCCTTAAAGGAGAACCAAAACATGACAGTGGTACGCTGGCTCCCAAAATGTCCGAAACGAAACAACAGACAAAACGAAGGGAGCCAGCACTGCGACATGCACAGGATGGGCCAAGATAAACTAAGGGACCCCGGGATGCCCAGGGGAGGGAGGCCTGGCCCAATGGCATGGAGGCGGAGGGAAATACCACTAATCACATCACACCTGTCCCGTCACAAGGCCAAGGGCATACCACAGTTCCTGCTCTGCTTGCATCCCCCCAGTCCACCACAGCCACCGGCCATGGGAAAGGGAGCATAACCAAAAGTGAGGTAAGAGAGAGGGTACCCCCCAAAACCTGGGAAGGGGGGCCCCCACACCAATACCAGAAACCATTCTGAGGGAACACAGCATGGACAGCTGACAGCTAACCATTACTCCACCACCACCCCACACGAGAGCATCCATACACAGGAGCAACACACCACCAGGGAGATGGATGAGGAGGGCCTCTGTGACAGTCAGGTAACCCTGCTGTACCCCCCCGGTGGAGAGGGGAAGGATCCCCCAATGGGAGCAAAAGGGGGGCTGAAGGACAGATGCTAACCCCCATGAAATACCCCCAACAGGAGATTACCAGCTCCACTGTCACCACAGTTACTGTGTGGGCCCCAAGCTGCCAAGCTGGATGCCCCCCCCCCAATGCGGTACCCAAAAGGGGAATCCCTGGTCGAGGCAGGAGACCCGAGACTTCATACGCGTGTGGGGGGCCAAAAAGGTCCAGTACGACCTGGTGTGCAGCTACAAGACCAGACAGGTCTATGAAGCCATCACCCAGGAGATGCAGCAGCAGAGGTACAATAGGGATGTCACCCAGTGCATGCATCAGGCAAAGGACTTGAGGTCTGGATACAAGTATACCAAGGACAACAATCTCAAGTCCAGTTATGCCATGCATACAATGGAGTTCTATGATGAGCTGGACCAGTTTCTCTGCATGGATGGGGACATAGTTGCCTCCCACATACATGGCACCACCTTCGCCAGAGGCAAAAAGAGGGCAAAAACAACACACACCCCACCCGACCCTCTGGAGCAGAGAAAGAATGCTGCCCCTGGTGAGGCCAGCCAGGATGCAGACGGGGACAATCTCATCACACAGGGGGAGGAGGCGGCCCTGGAAACCACTCACACAAACATCACCCTCCACGTGCGCTCACAAAACTCAGAGGATGACAGACCACGGAGACAGGGGATGCATGTGTAGGAGATAGACACCTAGGATGCTTCACAGGATGTGGAGGAATATGTTCCACTGTGACCGGAGCCCAAGCTGGCCAGCACGGATAAACTGATGGATCCCTGTTCTCATTACAACATAAGGGTGCCTGGAGGTTCATGAGAAGGAGATCATGGAGGAGAAGGTGGTTGAGGAGGCACTAGTGGTGCCCCCAAGATCCATTCAACAGGAAAACGATGGTAGGCCAACACTGACAAGGGAAGGGTCATGGGTGGTGCCGGGGTGATGGGGTAGCATACAGGCCACAGAGGTAGCCCTTTGAGTAATACACCTGCCATGCAAGATGGGGAAGGGCTGAGGGGCCCCACAGTAGGGGAATGTAGCTATACAGGTCAACATCCTCTGACAGGAATGCAGATGTGGGGTCACAAAGGAGGAGGCATCATCAGACATACCCACAATGTGGTGCTGGGGCAGCATGGCCCTGGGATAAGGCATGCTCATATGGGGTCACCACTGTGGGCCAATGGAGAGAATGGGAATATGGGGACCCCACCCTGTCAGTCTCGATCAATACAGGGTCATACAAGGAAGAGGGGCAGGCAGTCCCTGTGGCAAAATAGTTGCACCACTGGGGGTACAGGGTATGGAAATGGCAAGCAACACAACCCATGGGGTAACATGTCTTCCACAGATGAGCGACCTGGTCCTGTGAGGGCTGCTGCTGCTGTCAGCGCAGAGAGGAATTGGGAGATGTGGGTCAGGAACCAGAGGAGGAGAGAGTACCTGGGGAGGGAACTGCTGGAGGAAACCAGAAGTTTAGACAAAATGCACTTAGAGGAGCTCACCCTCACCAGGGAGGTGCAAAGAGGGGAGGGGGATAGGCACCGGGACATATTGGAAGCAATGCTTAACCAGTCCTGCACCGAACACCTGTGGGACAGGAGCAAGACTGCCACCTTCCTCTGTGAGATACGACTTGACAGGGCCGAGAGGGTGAGGGCCCGTGTCACACTGGAGGGGACATCTGCACAGGTCCTTGACCTCATGGGGGAGGCCATGGGGCTCCTGTGGAGAGAACCCCAGTGTGACATAGGCCCTCCAGGTGCAGAGGGAGGAATGTCAGCCAATTACCACCATGGCACCCTCCCACAGGTGCAGTTGCCCCCTCCCCAGCACTTCGGCCAACCCTGCAGCATTTCTTTCCTGGCCTCATGCACAGGGTCCCCCTCCCTCACAAAGCCCCACAACAGCAGCCTGTGGGGTCACCCTTTCAGCCTGAACCCTTCCCAGTTCCTCCACAGCTGCCTCCAAGACCCCTCCTCCAGGAACCATGGCCTCCCCTGAATATTCCTGAACATCCTTGAACCCCCAGATGACCAACCACCCATGCCAGCTGCCCCACCAGCTCTGGTAAGCCAGATCGCATATCTGTGTGTAAAGGGGGTGGGGAGAATGCATCTCTACCTGCAGAGGGATGGGTGGAGGTGATGCAGCATGGAGATCCATGGCACTCCCAGAGGGCTACGAAAAGGGCTGTACTGCAGGGATTACATCCCAGATACTATAGTAACTTTTACCGTATGTTCCAACATAGCAGAGTCCAATACCTCCGTCCAGAGTGGAGTGACCAGTGGACAATGGAGAGCCCGGGCCAGCATTCACAATGGATGGTGGCTGCAAGAACCTGCAGGGGTTCGAGCCCCGGTGGTGCGCCGAAGCGGGCACATGGAAGGTCCAGGAAAAATGATCCCCTCCTCTTGTAAATACACCCTAATAAACTAATGTTATACAGTACCTGTATGTCGTTTGTTATGTTAAGGGGGCTTCATGTGTGGGGAGGGGTCTGCAAATGGACAGAGTCATGCCATGCGCAATACCGGTGTGGGATCTATACCACTCCTGCCTTGAAGAAGACGGTGGGGAGACGACAGACCAGGCATGAAAGGGTACATGCCTGCACATAATAGCATGTTTGCACTGCCTATGCTAACTGTCATCTGGAGACAGACCAAAGCCTGAGTAACGCCATGGCTGCAAGCATGTAGGTAACCCCGCTACATGGGACACGGGTCATACAGAACTGGGGAACCCCTAGTACCTAACCAAGAATACACATGGAGTATGTAGTCATTCCATATTTGTCTTGATTAGATCGGGTTACACCAGCCATGGAAGGGGGGGAGGGGGAGGCAGTCATATGCCAGGGTTAGTTTCCTGCCATTTGGGAAATTATGCACCTACAGACAGCATCCCTGTTCTCCTCCAATATGCGCTGGAATGCCCCACCCTGGACATGTTGGTACAGGGGCATGGGACTCGCTCACTGCACCGGTGGGGGGTTGTCAAGGGCAGCTTCACCGGTCTCGCAGCTATTGTGCAGAATGCAGGCCACCAGTACAAGAATGGGGGTATGCTCGAGATCGAACTGGCTCCTGTTCATGATTAGGCGCCAACGCATCTTGAGCTGGCCAAATGTCTGCTCTACCATGCTCTGAGCAGACGATAGGAAAGCGGTGGGGAGATGACAGACCATGCATGAAAGGGTACGTGTCTGCACATAATAGCACATTTGCACTGCCTATGCTAACTGCCATCTGGAGACAGACCAAAGCCTGACGCCTGAGTAACGCCATGGCTGCAAGCATGTAGGTAACCCTGCTACGTGGGACACGGGTCACACAGGACTGGGGAACCCCTAGTACCTAACCAAGAATACACATGGAGTATGTAGTCATTCCATATCTGTCTTTATTAGATCGGGTTACTGCCGGTCTTGCAGATATTGTGCAGAATGCAGGCCACCAGTACAAGAATGGGGGTATGCTCGAGATCGAACTGGCTCCTCTTAATGATTAGGTGCCAATGCATCTTGAGCTGGCCAAATGTCCATTCTACTATGCTCCAAGTGGACGATTGGAAGGCGGTGGGGAGACGACAGACCACGCATAAAAGGGTACATGCCTGTTCATGATTAGGCACCAACGCATCTTGAGCTGGCCAAATGTCCACACTACCATGCTCTGAGCGGACGATAGGCGTTCATTGAAGAGCCTGCACTCTGCTGTGCAAGCCATGGGATAGGCCCTCATGAGCCATGGGCGCAGTGGATAGGCAGGGTCCCCAAGCCCCACCGGAGCCATAGATACTTCCTCAATCACCTGGTACAGGTTGGGGGAAATCTCACCATCGAACATGCAGTCATAGAAGGGGGAGGCCTGTGGAATGCGTGCATCATGGCTCCTCCCTGACTGGCCTGTGTACACATCAGTGAACAGGCATCTGTGATCCACAGCGCCCTGGAGATTTATTGAGAACACCTGATTCCAGTTCAGATAATCCGTCTTGGTGTGTGGGGGCCAGATGATAGGGATGTGGGTGCTGTCTATCACTCCGATACAATGGGGGAAGCCCATGTCCTCAAAGCCACAGATCACGACCTCGGGATCCTGGAGCTGGATGACCCGCTCGAGTAGCAGCTCCACACATCATGGAGTGCCCTGTTAATGGTCGTGGTCTTTACTCCGAACTGCTCCCCAATGCTCCAACAGGAATCGGGGGTAGCCAGTCTCCACACCGCCATGGCCAATTGCATCCCTGGTGGCCCCGGATACCGCACATTGGTAGATTGTCTCTGGAGATGTGAGTTCAGGATCTCTTCAAGCTGGGTCAACAGGGAGTGGTTTATGAGGGAGTGGTCCGTCCATTCCTTGTCTGTCCAGGTAGCCAAAATGTTCTCCCACCATTCACTGGTGTGTGAACACATCCAATTCATCCTCCAAGTTGGGACAGTCACACGATGGCCGTAAAGGTTGAGAGGCCACCAGAAAAGGACAACCTCCATGTGTTGGGACACAGATGTTCTGAACAGGGCATGTCGGTGAGTAGCTATCCTCCTCGCCCACCACAACAATGCTACTCACGTATGTTGGCCGCTGTCCTGTGCCGTGTTCCATGGTTGTAGAAGTGGGGCCCTGGCAGGAGTATCTCGATCCATTGGTGGAACACCTGGGCCAGGATCATGAAGCAAGCGGCCAGGACCATTAACAGGATGGCCTTCTCCTCAGGGGGTTCATCAACAGGCAGCATGTTACCACCAACACACACTCAGTGAGAACGCAACCACTGGAAACAGTGATGGATCACCACGCTGGTGGCCTACTAGCCACTATGTGACTGGGTGACCTTCCCCAAGGCCTGCACAGCTGTGACCGTGTGCCGCTAATGCAACCGGCCGATCTCTGGGCTGTGCACTAACCAAGCACCCGGTTGCGGCCTGTGCCTCCAATCCCCAAGCCCTGTGCACACAGCACACCCACACCATGCTTCACACGTCCCCTGTTGGTAAATGGCCGTCCCAAGGTAATGGAGACCGCTGCCATGGGCGGACTGCTAAGCACACCCTCCTCCCCCGTGCTCTGCATGTACACCCACTAATGGACAGCACCACCTCTGTACTAGCTTTTCTCTCTTTCACGATCACCTCACCCACCACACCCCAACCACCTATCTCTACACGCCACACCCAGGCAGTGGAACCGGCCCACATAAGTACTATGGCAGACCATGCTTGGTGCCCATCGATTGGTGCAGGTCTGTGGGTGAGTTCTGCGCACATGGTAGGGATCCCCACTCACCAACCCACCAGCACATCCCCCCACCGGCACGGGCTGTCTGAATGCCTGGGGCCACAGTGGGGCTGCACTGTGGCCAAGGGGGCCTATCTCCCCCCCCCCAAGTGCCCATGACATGCCCCTGTGCGATCAGTGGGCAGGATGCATCCGCACCAGCCCTGTATCTGTCACAGTGAGTGAAGGTCATGGCACAGCTGTGCACAATCTAGATATGCTGCATGGAGTGTCTCATTAGCTCCATGCTAGAGGCATCCGTGGCCTTGGTCATCTGTCATCACTAGCGCTGGAATGTTTCCACTCGGTGCGTGGGTCAGGGATTCACATGACCTAGCAGCCTGCCCAGTATCCGCTATGTAAGGTCACACTCTGGCTAGCGATGCACAGCTCCTCACGCATCACTTATTCACAGCCTCTCTCTGTTGAACCTCTGTGCAAAATAAATAAAGAAATAAATAAAAATCCAGCAACTAGTCCGTGACATGGTAATGGTAGGGTGTGGAACAGGTCCCGAGGCCGGTGGGGGTGCCAGGGAGGAGTGATTGCCATGTGCTAACATGCTTTTGGGAATGCTGTGGCAGAGCCGCAATGTCCAACTGCTGCTGAGTGACCCCCTTTCAGTCACGGATGGATTTAATCTCCTGTCACGGTAAATGTGGGCCATCCATTCGGGGGTCTGACTTGCGGATTTCACCCTCCTGCAACAACCTCTCTGGGGGCACCCAACCACCATTGTTGTGCCATGTACCGCACAGGAGATCATGGCTGTTCATCTGGTGGCTGCTCGACCCTTGTACGGACTGGCCCTCCAGGCTGGGGGTCCCCTGTTGCTACTGACTACACAGGCATCCTACTGCATGCCAATGGCATATCGTGTCTGCAATCGGAATGCCAGGCCCTTCTTGGGGAGATTGGCCTGCTACCCCCGATGTTGGTGGACCATTACTGACTGGGACCCCTACCGCATTGGAGCTGAGCACCCTGCGATCGGTGCTGAAACTACGAGGTGTCAGGGCTGAAGCTGCCACTGAGAACCACCTCCTGCCCCAATTCCTGGTGGATGCGCATACGTGTTCCCAGGGACTCTGCAGGGGCTTATTTGCCTGGGAGGGTCTTGTTTCACGAGCACCCTCCAGCCTCTCCCTGAGCTGTGCGTCCCAACCTCCTGCTCCATGGCAACATGTTCCTCATGACTTTGCTGTGCCTTGCCTCCCCTTGGACAGTGCTGCTCCTCCCTATTGTGCGATGCTTTGGTCAGTTGCCCTGTCTGCCGGACCCCATCACTGCTCTGTATACTCTCACCTCCATCCCTGTTGCATGAATGGGCAACTCCATCCCTCTTGGAGTGGGTGCAACGATGCTCCAGAGTGATGGTTGGGTGGAACGCCCACAGGCCTGTGATCACCTGTTCACCGGGCTCTGTTTGCCCATACCATCCCTTTCACCCCATCACTAATAAAGACCTTACCTATGACTATACATCCTATAGTGCTTTTGTGACAGTGTGCCGCTCCGACTGCCCTTCCATGTTTGCAGCCCTTCCCATGTGTGTGTTTGTGTGATCAGCCCCGAGCTGTTTTCAGGAGGGGCGGGATATAAATTTGATTAAATAAATAATAAATAAATACATAAATAAATAATCAGGGTCTGGGGGGGGGATTGTGTTCGGGATTGCTGGGGATGACAAATAGCAACCTTTGGTGTGTCATGCATTCCCCTGGGGGCTCCCTAATGGATCATGGTTTCAGCCTCTGTGGTGGTGGGGGCCCTACGCATCCTGTTGACTGCAATGTCCTTGATTTGTCATTGGCCACCTGGTGTCCTGCGATCCTGTGCAGGTCCCCGTCCTTTGTGCAGCCCCCTTATATTTTCTGTGGTGTTGTCAACCACCTAGGTGGCTTCGCTGGCCTGTCGTGGGTTGCGTGTGCCATGTGTGTGCTGGTGCTATCCCATGGCAGTGCTGTCCATTATGCACCAGTATGTGGGAGGGTGGTGGGTGCTGGCTCCAGCCCCTCCCTAGCGGCTACTGTTGCCCTGGAGGCCTTGGCACACACCAAACAAGGTGTCAGGCTGGGGTTACCCATTGGTTGGGCTCCCCACTAGGGCTGCCCTGCCTATGACCATTCCTGTCTCCCCATGTTGGTTCCCACCATCTGCACTGTTAGCGATGAATGGGCGACAGGAGAGATGGACTGCTGACTGTGAGTGCAGGCTTTTCCAGGCCCATCAGTTGTCATGTTCCTGCCCATATTCCTGCTTTATCCAAGCAGTTGGGGTGCCGGCATGGGTGACCCGGGGTCCATGTTTGGGGTGTGTGTGCTGTGTTGTTCATGACCCCTTCTGACCCTTTCCCCTTCTCCCTCTCCATTTTCCCTTCTAGTTGCTCTGGCTGTTTTTCTGGCTGTGCTTCGCTTGGGACACATGGCCAGGCAGCTCCAGCGTGCGGCCTTGGAGCTCTGTGCTGGGGCATGACTGTACGAGGAGATCAGTGAGTGAGCTGCGTGTGTGTGGGGCCCTTTCCCCTGGTGTCTGTTTGGGGTTCCACATTTTTGGGACTCTTGGCCCATCCTAATGGCTCAACCCCTGTCCCTCTCTCCCTCAGTGCAGGCGATGATAGCAGAGCGGACCAGGGAGCAGGAGGTGGTTCTGCAGCTCCTTATGCACCTCCTACACCGGGTGCACCAGCTTGACCATGTCCAGGCAGATCTCTGGAGCCAGGTATGGGGTTGGCATCCCTATTGAGGGGAAGGGGAACCACGCCACCAAACTTCTCGGTGTCAGCTCCCCAGCTAAACTGTCCCCATGTACTGTTCCTCTCTTTCTTCCCTATGTATGAACATTGGTTTGCTCCCTTCTCCAGTTGTGTGTGTTCTCCTTCCCTGTGTGCTGTGCTCTTGTGTGGGCACCTAATGGAGGTTGTGCCTGGTTGCCTGGCAGGTGTGGGGTATGTCACATCCCCCTCCCCCCCAACCCATTGGTTGTACTGCAGCTCTGTCAGATCCTTTGGTGTTGACCCTGGATTCCCTGCCCTGGGGGTTGTGGCCACTTGGCTGACTGTCTTGCCTTACTTATGTCCCCCTCTGGCCCTGTCTTGATGCCCCCCTTTCCCTGTGGTCCCTTGGGCCAGGGGTCCGTCCCATTGGCTGTTGTCCTGGTGCCTTGCCCCCTCACTGCCTTGGTGTTGGTCTCCCCCTTTGCCCATGTGCACCCATTGTTGGTGTTTTGAGAGCTGCAGCGGCTTTGCTGGTGTTTTCTGTGTTATGGCGTTCCGCCCCCTGCTGTCCCCTGCCAACCTGGCTGTGGTGTGCACTTCCGTCCCTGCTGACATGACCGTCCACATCCTATTCCTGGTTCGTTTTATGGGGGCCTTGGGATTGTGTGTGTGTGGGCTGTCCCAGGGGTGGGGTGTTTGTGTTGGGGGCCCCTGCTCCTTTGGGGCTCTGACTTTCTCCCCTGTGCCCCCCTGCCCTCACACTGGGGTCCCCCCACCTCCTTGGCCATGCAGCCCTTCCCTGTCTGGTTGTGTTCACAGTTGCATGTAGGCAGGTTCTGATTCATGGGGGGTCCATTATTATTATTATTATTTTATTTATTAACAAACATTCATATAGTGCCAGCAGTGTACCTGGTACTTTACAAAGTAATAAAATAGACACGGTCCCTGACCCTAGGGATTACAATCTGAGAGACAGGAGCTGGGGGAGAGACATAGGAAGGGGAACAGAGGGAGAGACAAGAGGTCTAACATTAATGAAGATGCGAGGTCTCAGGTACATGTACTTGGCTTGGTTATGATGAGAATGACAGCAGGCAGGTCCATGTGGCAAGGATAGGGGTAAACAGACCATAGGTATAGGAAATAGTGCCTCAGCAGGATAAAGATTCAGACAGAACAGAGTGAAAGAGGTGAGTTTTAAGGAGAGATTTGAAGGTATGAGGGGAGGGGGCAAGGCGGATGTGGACAGGGAGGGAGTTCCAGGCATGGGGGGCAGCAAGTGAGAAGGGACGAAGGCGCTTAGGGGAGCAGGGAAGGCGTGGAAGGGTGAGAGAAGGGACAGAGGAGGAGCGAAGTGCACAGGCTGGAGTATGGAGGACGATAAGTGCAGAGAGGTAGGGGGGAGCGAGGTTGTGAAGAGCTTTATAGGTGAAGACTAGGAGCTTGTGCAGGTTTTGTTCAGGAAGGGGAAGCCAGTGAAGCGAAGAGAGGAGGGACTGCACATGGTCGAAGCGACTGGCGAGGTAGATGACCCTGGCAGCAGAGTTTTGGACAGAGATGAGGGGAGAAAGGTGAGACTGGGAAGGCCAGAAAGAAGGAGTTTACAGTAATCGAGGCGAGAGATAACCAGAGCATGAACAAGAGTTTTGGCAGACGAGACAGAGAGAAAAGGGCGAATCTTAGCAATGTTATGGAGGAAGAAGCAACAGGATTTAGCAATAGAGTCAATGTAAGGTTTAAAAGAAAGGGGTGAGTCAAAGATGAAGCCTAGGCTACCGGCTTGGGGGACAGGCAGGATGGTGACTCCATCAATAATTATTGACAGTGAGGAAGGAGAGGAAGGATGAGGGGGGAAGATAAGGAGTTCAGTTTTAGCCATGTTGCATTTGAGTTGACGTTGAGACATCCAGGTAGAGATGTCAGAGAGACAGTTGATGAGACAAGCTTGAACAGAGGGAAAGAGAGAAGGAGTAGAGAGATAGAGTTGAGTGTCATCAGCATAGAGGTGGTATTGGAAGCCATGGGAGGCAATGAGTTTGAGGTATAGATCGAGAAGAGGAGAGGGCCAAGAACAGAGCCTTGAGGAACACCAACTGAGAGGGGGAAGGAGGAGGAGGCGGAGTTGGAGAGAGACACATTAAAGGAGCAGTCAGAGAGGTAGGAGGAGAACCAGTTATGGACAGAGTCACAAAAGTCAATGGAATGAAGGGAATCCAGCAAGAGTGAGTGGTCAACAGTATCGAAGGCAGCAGAGAGATCAAGGAGGACAAGAATGGAATAGAGACGTTAAGATTTAGCCACCAGAAGATCGTTGGTGATCTTAGCGAGAGCAGTTTCAGTAGAATGAAGGGGGTGGAAGCCAGATTGGAGGGGGTCGAGGGAGGATAGGAAGTCAAGGCAGCAGGAGTAGACAACACGTTCAAGCAGCTTGGAAGCAAAAGGAAGGAGTGAGACAGGACGATAGCTAGAAGGGTCAGAGGGGTCAAGAGTGGACTTTTTGAGAATAGGAGAGACTGTAACGTGTTTGAAGGCAGAAGGGAAAGAGCCAGTAGAGAGGGAGAGGTTGATGATGTGCAGGAAGGAGGGGGCGACAGTGGGAGTAATGGAGGTGAGAAGGCAGGAAGGAATGGGATCAAGGGGGCAAGTGGAAGGGCACCCGGCTGTCTGGCTTCTGTCACGGGGCTGGCCGGGGGCCACTACTTTGTGTCTCCTGTCTCCCTGCTCCCTCCTACCTTGCCCGCACAGGGTCTGGCAGTTCCGGGGCAGAGCTGCGTGGCATGGCTTCTTTTGTCCTCAGTCAGCCATGTTGTCATGTCGGTGTGCTGGGTGGGGATTCCTTGCAGTTCACTGTCTCGGCTGTCCGTGTAAATGTCATGGGTGTTTGCTCAGTGTTTCCCGGGGTGGGTGTTTGCCCGATGGGTGTGTTCCTGCCACTCCCCTTCCATCCCACCCCCACCCCCCGCAGCACTGTCCATGTAAACATATCCTGGCTTGGCGCCGCTGGGTGTTCGTTGGGTGTACTCACCCACCCAGCTCCACCCACCGGGCCACCAGCGGTGTCCATGTAAAAAAGGCCAATCTCTCAGAAACAGAGAGCATAGCTGAGAGGGTTGGGATCTCTGCTAGGAATTTTAAACTTTGGTTCTATTTTTGGTTCAGCCACTGGTCTAGTCTCATCACCATTCTATGCCTCAATTTTTCCATCCATAAAATGCTTTGTAAAGTTGCTATTTTCATCCACTGAGATCAAAATACTTGGCGCAATGAAAGCAGTCTAGCAAATATTAAATAATCTGTCTTTCCACTCTTTCAGTATTGTGAAAGCTACAGACGTTTCTTCCTCCATTGTTAAATATGGCACACTCTAAAGTAGGACACAAACTCTTTAGGAGTTTGGGAAAGGATGTGATGGGGAAAAGGCTGTATTCAACTAAAACTGCAGAAAGATTTAAGTAGAAAACATAATCATCTGAATTGGAATCTGGCTAGGACACTAGGATAAACACCCCATAGCAAATCTTCTATCTTCAATCTCGAAAAGTGCTTAGGACCATAAGAACATAAGAAGTGCCATACTGGGTCAGACTAATGGTCCATTGAGCTCAGCTCTTTTCTTTGATGGTGGCCAATTTCGGCCACTTGGAAAGAAGTACCCAACAGGAGTTCCACAACTTAATGTGCATTGAGTGAAAAAATACTTCCTTTTATTTGTTGTAAATCTGCTACTCATTCATTTCATGAAGTGCCTCCTAGTTCTAGTACTATTTGAGAGGGTAAATAACCATTCCCTATTTACTTGTTCCACACCACTCATGATTTTTATAAACTTCTATCATATCCCCTCTCAGATATGTATTCTCCAAGCTGAAGAGCCCCAACCTATTTAACCTCTCTTCATAGGGGAGCTGTTTCATAGCCTTTATTATTTGTTGTTGTCCTTCTCTGTACCTTTTCTAGCTACTATATTTTATCTTTTCTAGTTCTACTATTTCTCTTTTTGCGATGGGGGTGACAAGGACTGCACGCAATACTCATGGTGTGGTTGTACTGTGAATTTATATAGAGGCATTATGATATTTTCAGTTTTATTCTCTATCTCTTTACAAATAATTCCTAACATTCTGTTTGCTTTTGCCATACAGTGTATGTGAGATGGATGTCCCTAAATTGTGGCAGGACCAGGGCCAGGGGTGTATTGACTAAGTAAGTCCTTACTAGGAACAGCTGTCTCGGGAGCAGACCAGGTATGAACAAGCAACTGTCCCTTTATGAGGCCAAGTGGTTAATGATCCAATTGATGCATGGCTGATTGACCATAGCTGGGACTTGGGAGCTGCAGGAGGGCTGCTTACCAGTTGAGGGCATTAGCCAGGGAGTATAAAGGGCTGATCCAGAAAGCTCAGATTGTGCTACCAGGGAGTGGTTCAGAGAAGCAGGAACTGACAAGGTGCTTGGTAGCCCTGTGTCACCAAGGCTGGCAGGCTGAGACCAAGAATAGCACCTAAGGAAGGATGCAGTGCACAGAGTGGACCAAGGGCCTTACAAGTTACAGGAGGAAGTGAAGAGAGGGACTTGCCTTAAGATCAAAGAAAGGGATGAGGTGCCTGCTTCTGGCTGATGTGTCCCTAAGATCTGAGAGTCTTGGGAAGGGCTCACCTTAGCCAGGAGTTGGCTGGGAGCCCACCAAGGGGCTTGCCACAGCAGAAAGTTTTGTTATATCGCTTCAGAGTGAGCACTCTTCTGTTAGAGAAATAATAGAACTTGGGGAGGGAAGACCTGAGTAGTCTGGCTGATTTGGGTGCTAGATTCTGCAAAAACCTAGGACAGAGAACCCAATGATTACATATATGTGTGTATGAGGTTGTGTGGAATACTCTCCAAGTCCAAGAGGTGAAATTTCCTCCTGGGCAGAAGCTAGTTCAGGTCTAAGTAAAATTCAAATTTGGGCTTAATGGCATGTAAATGATGCTTAGGCATTGCATTGGTCACCCAACAAAATGAAAACAGACTCAATTTTTTTTCATGGCTGGTTAATAATTTCAAAATAGGCCCATTAGGCTGGAGTGAGGGAACTGTTATGTTTACCAAAAAATTTCAAGTACCAAGGAGAAACTTTGAACAGAAGTGACTCATTCACCCCATTCCAAAAACACACTGGGATTTGTTTCTGGAATGAAAATAAGAGCTGTTTCCTCGAACAGTAAGGGAGACCAATATAGAGTAAGGGTTTGAAATCCACAAAATTGAACATCTAGCATTTTCTGGGCACACTGCACAAAATTAGGATTCCTCCCTCTTTTGAGCTTATTATTGTGAATTTGCCACAGTCCCTCTGTTTTAGGTCTAACTTTGAAAGAAGAGTGTTTTTGTCCATTTCTTTCTTTGCAGCATAAAGTAAACCTAAATCAATCCTCTAGCATTAAGGAGGAGCGGGGCGAAGCCACACACCCTTGAATGTAAGCATGAGTGTGTGGGGGCTGAAAGAAGAAGAAAAGAGCTATCGGAGGGCATGCTGAAAATAGAACGTAAAGTTAGAATTGTTGCTTTGGCTACAATTATAAGGTTGGGGGTTATTATTATTTCCTTTCTAGTGAAGTGAAGGAAAAGCAGCTCTTACTATTTCACTTTAGAGTACGTTACTGACAGTCAGGCACTGCGGTCTCTCCAAAAGCAAAGCTGCGGTGGCTTCTGGCTAAAGATGACAGGGGGCTAGAGAGGAAACGGGTACCCACAAAAACAGGTATACCTGCTGAATATACGGTACCTAATTTGACTAGAAAATTTTGGGTCTTGTTTTCAGTATCTGAAAGAATGTCTGATCATGTACCCAAAATACTGACATCCTGAAATACTGTTTTCAGCCCAATTTTTAGACTTACAGTGTCAGATTTCAGAATTTTGGGGGGCTATTTTTGCGTACTTGAAAACCGGAAATCAGAAATTTGGCTTTCAAGTTCCACTTTGGATATCTGAAATGGTACCTGGAAAATGGGGGAATTACACACAGGTACCAAATCAGGTACCCCTTTCAGCTCTACGGGAGTCCAAGAACTGGAGACCTGGGGGGGGGTGAGGATATTTAGGGGAAGGAAGGAGGGGTAACATATAATTAGCTGTATTGTTTTCCCACTTCCTACTCAGTCCCAGAGCCATAGGATGTGATTAGAACCTCTTCTTCAGTCCTGGGCACTGTCATTCGCTGCTGCTCATGTTCTTCTTATTGCTGCCACCTGGTGCAGGTGCCCTGGCTGCAGAGAGAACGCACTAAATCCAGGGGGTGCTGCTACCAGTATTGGGGTAGGGAATGTCTCATTGTCACCTCTGCCACCATTGCACATGTTTCTTTTGCCAACAAGAAAGGGGGCATAGCCCTTCTCTGTCCAGCTTCCTTTTCTCTGGTGCTTCTGGTCCTGGAAATTGTGAATCGGCTGCTGAGAGTTCCCTGCATCCTCAACTGCCAGTGATCGTAGCTGAAGGCACAATCAGTTGAGACTTCTCTAAATTAGCTCTACACAGATTGACCCCTGCCGCAATTTTCTTGTAGTTAAAATTTTGCCACGTACTTTATTTTTCCCAACAAGAACAGGTCAATTCCATAGGGCAGTGGTTTTCAGGTTTTCAGACTGTGATCCTTTCCTCGTGTCTGTGGCATTCGGTATTCATGTGGCACGTACACATGCACGTGCACGTACACGTGCACGTGCACGTACACACACACACACACACACACACCCTGTCCTGCCACTCCATCCTTCTCTCTCAAACCCCTATCACTATTTATCATTCTACTACTGCTACCATATTTCCCCTAATTCTGACTTGCTGAGTTGGAAAGATTTCCAAAATAGCACAAGTCTGCTCTTTTCCGCAACATAAATTGTTATTGGTGGCTGCCACCATTTTGGAAACTTCATTGAAAACATTAGTGCCATAATAGAACAGACCAATGGCCTATACACTCTAGCATCCTGTCACGGACAATGGCCACTAACGGTTGCTTCAGAGAAGTAAACACCAGGTCATAATGGAGTGATTCATTCCCTGCTATGTATTCCAAGTTCCCAACATTCAGAGGTTATATCCCCCAAACTATTTAACTAATAGCCATTTATGAACCTCTCCTCTAAGAACATAGCCAATCCTTTTCTTAAATGCAGTTACACTACTGGCCTTAACAATATCTTCTGGCAACAAGTTCTACAAGTTACTTGTCTACTGAGTTTGTTTTAAACCTGATGCTACCAGTTAGTTTCCTAAAGCATCTGTTATACCGCATTCACACCTTATGGTGTTGCAGCAGCGGCACTCCCATGAGGAGAAGACGAGGCAGGGGAAGGAGGCGGATGCCGTCACAACTTCCAGTGTGAACGAGGTTCTGCTGCAACAATACTCGCAAATGACCGGGCTCAAAATTCAGTCCTGTCATTTGTGAATGTGGTATTAGTTCTAGTATTAATTCTAGTATTATTTGAGAGGGTAAATAATAGCTTCCTATTTACTTGCTCTGCTCCATGCATGATTTTGAAAACTTCTATCATATCCTCTTTTCGTCATCTCTTCTACAAACCATTTCAAGTCTTGTCTCGTATGGAAGTGGTTTCTTCCTAGCCCAGATAGATGGGCTTGGGGGTTCGGCAGCTGTGACTATTTTTATGCCCCTGGGCAACTCACTCCCAGGGAGTCTACTCCCCAGAGAGAGCGAGGGATAGAAGGTGGAGCCAAACTAGCTCCAGAGTCCAGTCTCATTTCCTGTTGCCTAGAGGAGTGTAAATTATTTTATAAACAACACAAAGTCTGTCGGATACTGAGTCTTTGGTAGAATAGCTGGCCAAGCAATTTAGAAACTTCCATGGGCCAAATTCTGCTCTTATCCGTACCAGAAGAAATCAGCTGGGCCCACTTCAGCATCACTTTGGTGTGCTCAACAGCAGAATTAGATGCAAACTCTATTGTTAATTACCATAATGGTAAACAAAACTTAATGTTATGAATGCATTAATGGTAAATAGAAAACGGAATAAAATGGCTGGATGGATTTGTTCATCGTTGTTAAATAACCTCAGTAGTTAGCTCCTTTGCTGGCTAATTACTTTACCTTGTATTTCCCAACAAGAAAAAAAAGTCAACTTTGAATATAAATTGGGGAATAATGCTCATCATGTACCATTTTTATGACTAATTATTCTGCCTTGTGCTTAACCACTCAGCAATCTGAACTTAAAGCTTGTAGGCAGCTTTGTCTCCATTTGAGACAGCATTTTAAACTCCGGCTAGGGATGCTTACTGTCCAACTCAATTTCATTAGCTGGGCTATTACAGCAATCCTTCAGACCGTTGTAAAAACAAAGTGGTGCCACAAAGATTATTTGTTGTGCAATCGCATTCCAAACGTCCTCTCTCTCATCTGTGCAAGGCAGCCTCATAAAAGACAGGCATGTTTACGTGCGATTGCTCATAAGAGATCATTTTAAGCAGCTGGGGTAGGTCTTCTCTGAATTAATTCAGTATGTTAATTGGCCTTTTACAATAACAGTGGGCTTTTTAGTCTAATTTTATTACAGAGCATTCATTTCAGACCTATGTGTACTTCTTGTTTTGTGAACAGTTGCACAGAGGTATTCACAGTCAATCTGGTGTGCTGCAGTAGCTTTCTCCTTGGTGAACTGCTGCAGCTAAGTGCTCTGTAGCAGTCACATGAATGTTCTTTCCCCCATAGCAGTCACATGAATGCTCTTTCCCCCATAGCAGTAACATGAATGCTCTTACCCCTGTTGCAGGGTCAGCACCACAGGTCGGCAAAGTTTGGCATTTGCCGAGGGCCCACGGTCTTCCAGGGGTCCACGGTCTTTGACCCCTCCCCAAACTCAGCCTGCTCCTCCCAGCTCCACTTTGGCCCTGCGCCAGCCAGCCAGCTCCAAATTCTACTGGCCGCTGGGGCCATAAGAACTGGCTGTACATGAGCAAGAAGCGCTTCCCACATGGACAGGGGTGGCCAGCTGACCCTTTGCTGAACGCTGTGGAGCGGGAGGAGGGGCGTAACATCAGACTGCAGCAACACTCAACAAGCAGGCGGAGGAGGAATGGGCATGTGGCCGGGGACAGACTAGTGGTGCTGCTGGTGTACCATGCACCCAACTTCCCGGCAGCATCCCTACATGCTCTTGCTGATCTGGTGTCAGTTGTGATCCTCCGGACCCCTAGATTAGTGGTCCTGGGGGACTTTAATATCTGCACTGACACTGATCTTGGAGGAGCGAGGCATGAGTTCATGGCATCCATGACAACCATGGGCCTGTCCCAAATCATCTGTGGCCCCACACAGGAGGAGGGACATACACTGGATTTGGTTTTCTGCACCGGCCTTGAGGCGGGGGGTCAGTTAGTAGAAGTTAAGCTGGTAGAGCCTTTTGTCATGGTCTGACCATTACCTCCTTAAGGCGTGCATCCTGGTGCATGTTAGTCCCCAGAAGGGTGCAGGACCTATTAGATCGGTCTGCCCCTGGAGACTTATTGAACTGGATGAGTTCCGGAATGCTCTGGGGGAGTTTCCCCTGGACCTTGACACCCGCTCTGTTGATGATCTC
>QEPC01000263.1:350637-363900 GCA_003113815.1 Sphenodon punctatus | reverse complement strand
AAAAATAAAAATTGAATTTTGTTCGCTGCCCCGGACTGCCCTGTGGGCAGGAGGGGCGGGATATAAATTTTAAATAAATAAATAAATAAAATGTCCAAGAGGGCAAGGCAAAAGGGGGGGGGGACTGATACTCTGTCACCCAAGGGCCCACAAAAACCAGGAGCCAGCCCTGTCCATTTGTCCCCCTTATCTTGTGTCCAACCCTTCTTCCTTCTGTGCTTTCACAGAAGGCTCTGTTTATCTAACTACCCTTAGAGGTATAGCCAAGTTAGTCTTGGGGTGGGGTAAGGTGAGGGTTGAGCCTTCCCCTTGATCATTCTATGGAATTCCCCACAGCATATACTTCCTGCCCCTTTTTCTCCCTGCCCTCCAGTAATGTTTGATGATGATGAGGAGGATTGATTGATTGAGGATTGATTGGTTTATAGGGCATCAGCAATGTGGTTGGGAGCAGAACAGTCATGACTAGAGACAGGTCCTTGTCCCATGGAACTTATGATCTAGAATTGACAAAGGGGTCAGGAACGTGGGGTGTATTCATTCAAGAAGTTGAGAACTCACAGGTGGATGTGCTTTGCAGGGGGAAAATGGAGAATGTGAGGCGTCATGGAGGAGGCAGCTGTGGAGGTCAGATTTCCACATCCCGTGACCGTGAGGGTGTTCCCAGTGAGAATTGAGCCACCATGCTCTGCATGGTGGAGACTATCTCCTGCATGATAATTCGGGGCTCTATGCCCCAGTTTTTACACTGATGATCTCCCGGGAGACTTGTAAACCTAGGTCAGGTGGCCATAAGAAGCCTGATTAAAAGACGGGTGCAAGATCAGATGCTCCAATCGGAAAAGGCACTTCTTTCTTCTCAAAAGGCGGCACCAGTATATGCCCCTTTTAACACTTTGCTCCCAGGCTCCCATTATCTTTTTGTCTGGGAGAATGCCGCCGAGCGTACGGCTTTTTTCAGACTGAGAACAAATATGTTCCCATCAGCAGTATTGGAGGGCTGTTACAAGTGGATTCCGTGGGCTCTCCTGTTTTGCCCTCTATGCCAGTTGAAGTCGGTGGACACTTTGGAGCACGTGTTTTTTCAGTGCCCTGCTTTAGTGGGCCCAAGAACTATAGTTCTAAGTGGGCCCAACAACTATACCTAAGGAGGACTAGTTTGGGACAACCTCTTGTGCTCAAAGATATTCAGAACTTACTTGGGCCAATGGACACAGAGCAATCCAGGACAGTAGCAAAATTTGGGTTGGTAGTCCAAGGTATTGGATGCCCTTTTTTCTGCTCCTCTGAGTATGAGTAGATGGAGTTTGAATTCTCAATGAACTTGAGTTTAGTGAGTGAGTAATCTGGGGTGAGTGGAGTAGTTGAGTGGAGTAGTGGAGCGAATCAAGTGAAAGTACACTCTGTGTTTAAGTGATAGTCAATCTAGATTTAGGGAGGATGCCTTGAGGTTGGTTCTTTCTGTATATTTTAGTTTATTGCTTGGTTTCACTTGTGTTGCTTTTTATGTGTACCTTTGTAAGGATGATAATTTTATTATGTTATGTTACGTCAATTTGTCAAGGGCATTGCCTAAACAAATAATAAAACTAACCTAACACTGATGATTAGATGCAGAGCATCAGCTGAGCAATTCTGATTCCATGGGCTGTGCTACAGAGGCCCACAGGTTTGAGAATATATATTACCATCATTAGCTATTGCCTTAGCTGGACCACAATAAAATACAAACAAACAGACAAACAAACATTAACAGGACTTAACATACCAAATACAACTCAATACCAAAACAAGTAATCAAGATAAAATTAAAGTAAATCTAAGGTCTCAGTAAAAAATTATATCAAAACACATAAACTAGACAAAATAAAACAGTAGTATGCGCCCACAAAACATATGGGCCCATCTTTTCAGCTGAAACAAAAGAGGGGGGGAAAAGATTTTCAGTGTAACTTGATTATGCCTCACCAGACCAGTTAGGTTCTACTCACTTTAGGGAAGTCTAGGCATCGCAAAGCTACTGGATCAGGCACCACCGAGACTCTGCCAGGACAGACAAACCGAACTGGCTGGTCAAGTGCCATAGAATAGCGTAAAATGAACACTGAGGCAGGATAGCTCTGACATCCCGCATTACTTTGGAGAAGCTTCCTTAGCCAAAATACTAAGCCCAAAGGATGCCACTGCTCTAGTTCAGCTTGAGTCATCTCCCCTCAGTAACCATTGAACCGTTTACGCATCTCCCACAAAAGGGGGTAATACCTTTATATGGGCTGTTAATAAATCCTTTCTCAAATTACACTGTCCGGAGCAGTGAAGCAAAATGTGTAACACAGAATACACTGTCACTTCCTCACACCTCCGGCACAGTCTAAGATTCTTGGGGTTTTTAAGATGTCTCCCCTCCACCCAAGCGGATGGAAAGAGTGTCACCACCCGCCGGACCCTCATCTGAGGCCAATTTAAATAAGATGGCCGAGACCCATAATGGGCAAGAGACAAATAATCTGGGGCAATCCTTTGTGCTTGAAGGGCTGCTTCATCCTGTTGGATCTCCTGATCTATAAGCCTCTGCTTTATTTCCACTATTGCTTGGGCAGGATCCAATGCTCTCAGACGTTCTTTATCTAAACCCAGCCTAGAAAGTAGGTTTGAGAATAAAAGTTGCATAACAACCACCCTAGTGCTATATTTGTGGGGCTTATGATGAGAAGGAGGCGGAGGCAGAGGAAAGGGTTACAACAGCCAGTTTATGGTGGGTACTTGAGTGTTCTGGCAAACTAACAGAAATAGGAAGCAGAGCTCTGTCTGGAATGAGTGCAGAGCTACCAAACCGTTTAAAGGGACAGGACATCACACCTAGGACAAACCTTTTTCTCCCCCCCCCCCTTTTTTTCTTTGACGTCCCCCAGAGGGATTGTTCTATGGTTTGTTATCTAAATAGATTGTTATTTTGTTGTATTTTATATTTAACTTAATTTTATGATAGCTGCCCCGAGCTGCTCCAGCAGAAGGGGTGGGATATAAATTATGCGAATAACAAACAAATAAATAAAATACAATAAACCTCGGTGTAGCTTCATCACCCCACCAACTTGCCTTTGTACCGCAGAACTGCAGTAGGTTAGCTGCTGCTCGGGCTTTGTGCAAAAACAGCAGAATTTGACCTTAAGGGTTAAGTATTATTGCCATAGTGTGGAAAGTGGAAAACAAATCACATTCCAAAATGTCTCCCCTGCCTTTCTCTCCAGCTGCCTATGTACATAACTGAATGGGTTTTTTTGTGTTTTTTTTTACAAATGCCAATTGCTTGTCACATTTGGTACGAACTAAATTCCAAGATATAACTGCAAGAGACTCCAGTTTATGAGGGCCTAAAACCCTGTGGCATCTTACCCAGACCTCATAAGCTGGCCTTGCTATACTGAGATTGCCATTTCTGAATAATAATCCTCTTAAATGCTTTCGTTCTTGGAGTGTGTTACTAGGACAACAGTCCCTCTTGGCTCTTTAGAACAAGTTCACTCGTTTTAATTATCAGAACGAGGTTCCACTCCCTTAAGTTTATCCAAACATCTTTAACTCCCAAGATACCTCAGGGAATACATAGAAGATAGAAAGAGCTTGTCGGTTATAACATCTTACCCACATTTTCCATTCATAGGAGAATGTTTGGTAGATGTTCTTTAATTAGTTGTCATTAGGAACAAGCAGCTACATTTTGGGGCCGTATTGTGGCAGAAAGCCCCTGATGCAGTCGGGTGATGGTGCAGGCAGGCTGGTCACTCCAGCCCAGAGGAATCATGCCTGAGGCAAGCACAAGGCCTTTGCAATTCCAGCTCCTGAAAGGCTAACAAGAAACAATATCTCCGTCCCCATGGGAAGCCATCTCTGCTGAGAAGAAAAGGACTGCAGCAGACCAGGGATACTCCCTGCTATCAGCCCAGAGAGTGGCTTGGATCCATTTCAACTAGACATTCAGGAGGAACAGTTTTGCAAAGTCATGGTCCTCTCCTGAAGATGGTTAATTATTGTTTGACACACAGAGAGTTCATCTCCTTTTGGAGTTAGCAAATAGTGCCTAAGGGTAGGTGCTGGAGCTACAAGCCCAATCCAGGAACAAGACAGGGGCCAGATTAAAAAAAGAAACAGCCATGGTCTGGATTTGGCCCATGGCTGCACACTCCCTATCCCTGCTAGAGAATCCAGCCATGTGTGCTTCACTTCCCCAGTTTGCTCAACATTAAGCACAAATTCTTTTGTGTGTCAAGAGGGGCCTGGTTCATTGTCAACAAATTCCTAAAGAAGTATGACTGGCTGCAAAAAATAGAACCCCAGGGAAAGGTTTAATGAGCATTTTTAAACACGGGACTTTCTGCCTGGTGACCTTGGTCCATCAGCACATACAATGCCCCCCTAACCGCTCATTAACATCTACAGACGCCTCTTCCTTCTGATTCGTGCCCCCACATGGAATCTTGCCTTGAGGTGACCATTCCTTGGATTAGTTTGAAACAAAGCCCAAAGCTTATTCAGTATTGATTTCTCTATGAAGAAGACATCTTGGTCCCCATGGATAAAGAAGCAAGTGACACTCAGTGTGACTGTACAGATTTCAGATTAATGGGCTACTCTGGTCTGAAGACTAAAAGAAATGATAGCCACCTTGCCTTATTAATCATCTTGTGACAGTCTGCCCTAATAGCACCATTCCTATACCTCTATGGTAAATTTAGCTATTAGAGTTAAATCATCCCATTGTAGATCATCCATCCTCACATTGGCTTTCTATGTTCACAAATACAAAATTTTGAATAAAAACGGAATGGGAGACACAGGAGGTTATGGGGTAATGTGTTTTCAATAAATCAGAGGACTTGCTATCACCTTTGATTCCAAGTCGGATGCAAACATGACATTCACAATGCAGTCAAAGAAACATTGTCTTTGAAGCTACAGATGAAAAGTCAGCATGGAATGAGATTTTGTTTATTGATGGCAAAATTCTCTTAGTGTTTCACCAAAAATATAATATTAAGACAGGCAAGGATTCCAGCCATATTTGTCATCTTCTTATGTGTTTATGCTTCTTTATGTTTAATCCATAAAACTGTATTAAAACTTCCTGTTCTTATTAAAGAAAATACAACTATTATTTTATTGGAACATGAAAAGAAAATCTTTGATCGTACGTTCACCCCATATTTAACATTCACTTATCATGTTTGATCTTGACAGTCCCGCTTCATCTATAATTGAAGGACAAATCATGCAGACTTTGAATTTAGATCTTTGGGGTTTTATTCCAACATGAGGAGGTAAATCAACCCCTTTTTGATTCAGCTGCATGAGCAACCACACAAATGAAACTTACTTATCCCTTATGGACTAGCTTGCTGAACACAAACCTGCTCCAATGCCCACTCATCTTTCTATTGACATCAAAGTGCCTTAAACCCAGCTTTTATGTCTAAAGTTATTAATTACTCTGTTCTATAATTTGTACAAATGTACCAGGATTTTTTGAGAGAGCCTTTGCAGGACCAGTTCAATAGTTAACCAGCTTCTTTCACTGGTCACTTGAAGACCCTATGGGTAACCATCCTAGACAAAGGGCAGTCAAGGTCAGGTGCACAGAATTTGGACATAGGAACCAGAGTTCCCAGGTAAGGGGAAGGACTACTAGGAAAGTACAGGAGGATAGAGGTAGGATTCCACCAGATTCATCTGGGGTTGGGGTGCTCAACACCCCAGTACAACTAGTTTCCAGGGAGGATTTAGAAACCAAGGAATCTTGTGGACCCCTGATAAGAAGAGGACAACAACAAGTATTGCAGGGAAGTAGGTAGGGAAACTGGTAGCCCAGTCCAGAGAGAAGGTCATGGGGACCAAGGCAGGCCAGGGCGTGGGAGATATAAGAGCTCAATCAGTGGAAGGGAGGGCATTCCACCTCCTCTGGCTACTGTGAAGCTCTGGGTATAAGGCATGTCCGCCGGTGAGGTGAGGCATGGTGATCAGTCTCGGAGCCAGGGAGCAGCTTTGATGGGATCAAGCAATGAGGGTCTAGAATGAGAGGAATATCATCTCACCCCTTGAAGATGGAGAAGAACCAAGTTTCTTGGACAGAGACCTAAGAAGGATGGGGCCCAGTTCTCAAGGCAGAGGAGACCAGGGAGGTAGAGATGGAAGTAAGCTAAGAGTGCTGGTAGGAAGACCAGACAGCATTAAGGCCCTATGAAGAGAGGGGTCAGGAAGTGCTGAGAGCACAGTCAGTAGAGCTGTTCTGGAAAGGTCATCAGGATAAAAGGTGGAGACACCAGGTACAGCTAGAGCCTCAAGGAGGGAGACATCTAGGAAATGCCAAGGATCTCAAATGTCAGGCAATCCAGGAACATCCATTTGGAAGGAAGCCAATGCCCTGTGCCTTTCAAGCTGAGGATTGTAGGTGTATCCAATTATAGACAGAAAGAACAAGGCTTACCTAAATAATCCCTTGATGAATGGAGAGGTGGTCTCACTCTCTCCAGGTGTCAGAAAGGACAATATTAACAGCTGAGACAGCCATTGATGCAGACTGATGAGATAACTATCAGTTTGATGCCTGTGTGCACTTATCACATGGCTGGGTGGTCTCCCATTACAAGATAACAAGCAGCTCTGAATACATAAAAGTGTATAGGTTATTAGGTTTGTATAATGATGACCACATTTCTCATGAACCATTTGTTCCCAGGACTTGAAAACTCAGGCAATGGAATCCTAGAATTGTTGGGCTGACAGGGACCCCCAAATATCATCTAGTCCCTGCAGCAATTCAGGGTTAAATAAACCTAAAACATCCCTGAAGGATGAGAATGTTTCAGAGATATTTTAATGAAGGGAATAAAAAAACACACCCTCAAGAGGTTTATATTCTGTCCATTTTTTAGGCAGATAAACTGGGACACAGAAAGGTAATGGTTAAATATGTACATCCGGTCATACATCAGAGCTGAGAAGAGTAGGCAGGCGTTATGACTTTTCATGCCTGCCTTCTCCTGTAACCAACAGCGATCGCTGCTCCATAGAACTGTACTTAGTATTCACATGCTAATATCTTGGGCAGGTGATACAACTTTTCCCCCTCCGCTCCAAGCATCTCTATCTGTAACTTAGGCCATTTTCATATGTACAGGGCTGGGGGGGGAGGGGGGGAATGGGTGTGCTTGCACAGTAGGTGGAGGTGGGGGGTGGGCCATTTTTACATAGACGCCCACCCACCTCCACCCATGGCCCTCCTCCTGTTTTCTGGATGGCCCCGTGGGTGGAGATGGGTGGGTGATGTGTGGAGATGGGTGTGCGCCAGGAGCACGCATGCACAAACACCCACCGCCCATGGTGTTTACATGGACGCACACCCAGCACACACCTAATCCCCTCCCGCCTGACCCGTTTCCACAGACGCCCCCCCCCCACTGCACACCTGCCGGAACACCCAACAGTGGGTGGGGCCGTCCGTGTGAAAACGGCCTTAGAGACAACAATTGCTTATGGTCCTTTGGCCTCACAATCTCTTAATAAACTGCTACTACTACTACTAGTCTTCTCTCTTGCATGATACACTACTGGCATCAAGCCATGCAAGTTGTTTCTTGCAATCAAACATGCTCTGCCCGACATGAAATGAGCATCTCTTAGCCATGCTGCACATTACTGCTGGGATACTGTGGGATGCCTAGTGAGAAAATATAGTTAGCCCTTTTTAAATTCTAGTCTGGACTTTTTATATCTATCATGGAGCTATTTGACAGGACTTGCATTTAAGCTTCAAATTGTATTTGAAAAACAGCTGAAACGACTATTCAGGTTGTCAGAAAGGACACTATGAACAGCTGGGATAGCCATGGCAGGCTGGTGAGAGAGAGCTCTCAGTTTGATGCCCGTGAGCACAACATGGCTTGGGGGTCTCCCCATTACATTGTCAAATTTGGTATATTTGTATCTGTTTTAACAAAGTGGATGTGAAGTTGTCTTCACTTCCTGCTTCACTGGCAAACCCAAATATTTGTTTCAGTTATTACTTCTTGAGTATTTTGGCTACTTTTTAACCAAAAAATGGGTAAACCCATTAAACTTACCCTACCAGCACCAAAATTTCATTTTTCATTCAAATGTATACCCAGCCCTTCCCCTGAGGCGCAGGGCTGCTTACAAAATATAAAACAGATAAAGAAAATGTATTTTAAAAATTCCTCAAACCTCCCTATCCTTGCCTACCAAAGGCTTGGTCAAAAAGGAAGGTCTTACAACGGCTCTGGAATATGCTCAGGCCCAGGCTCTGACGGGCCTCCAGTTACAGGGAGGTCCACAACACTAGGGCAGCAACTGAGAATGTCTCCCTGCACTGATGCACCCCCTCATTATATGAACCTGACTGGCAGGTGGTACCTGCAAGAGAGCACCCCCAGTGGACAGCAGGGATCACAATGGAGCATAATGGGAAAGTTGATCTTTCAGATATGCAGGGTCCAGGCCACTGCCATTTTGGAAAGGGGCCCACATGTGCAGAATTGGCCAGTGGCCATTTCATGTATGAGCAGTGATTTTTTTAAAAAAATGTAAATTACTTTTCAATAATTTTTTTAAATGAAGAGAAAAAAAAGCGCAAATTAACGGTCCCCCAAAACAAATAAAGTTTGTGAAACAAAAATGAAAACAAAACCAAAATGAATGGTGTGGTTTCTGCACACCCCTACTTCCCTCCTGCTTCACACCTTGTAGTGGGGACAGCTGATATTTAAAGGGCTCTGCATAGCAGCACCCCCAGCTCCATTGTGCATGTACATTTTGGTAAGAAATGGGGATACTCTAGGCTAATGCCCAATTTTGGGTTGTGGGTTGATCTCCCCCATGTTCCCTAAACTCCTACCTCTGGCTTTTGGTGCTGCTCAGAATGACAGTCATGATGTGATTGATGACACTGTCAAAGAGGGATATGTTCAGATGAAAGTGGGGAAGCTGCAGTAAGGAAAACGTCTCTGAGTCAGTCTGGGAGTAGACAGACTCAGCAGAGGGTACATATGTTGTTACCACTAGCATTTGGATCAAAATTATTCCACTGAGCTCCACTCCTCCTACAGAGGAGTCAGTGATGAGTCATGAGTCAGTGATGGCCACTCTCCTAGCTGAATCAACTTCAGGTGGCACGAATGTGTGATCTTGCACTGCTTCACCCATTCCATTGTGCTGTGGCGTGATGGCTCTAATGCAGGTAAACTCCAATACATGCCATATTAAGAAAAAAGAAATCACAGTGGGTGGAGATTATTTCTGTGTTCTCTGCTGCTACCAAAATGTCAGCTTGGAAACCAATAGTGCAATATGTCTTTAACACAATAGCTGTCGGTTTTCTGCTGTCACAGACTGAGTCAGCCTCATTAGTGCACCAGTTCATTAAGTTTTTGTCTTAATTGCTTTGTTGGGTTAAGCTTCAGCAAGCATCTGAGAATATTTTGCATACAAAATCACAGAGAACAAGAGATGTGCTCTCCCAGATGTGTTTTGTTTAATCCTGGCATTTAGTAAAATAGATGATGGGAATATTTTGCCTTTCATATGGTAGAAAGTAGTTTTATTTTGGAGCTGCAACCAAATATTGGAGCTGCAATTTTTAAAAATAACAATGAAACACACATATAACTGGTTTTTACATTTTCTTGTGTTTTTTAAATCTCTCTTTAAAAAAAGCAAAGATCCTAAGCCATGTCCTCAGCTGGTGTCAATGAACATAGATCCACTGAAGGCTGCGGGGAGATATCAAGGACCCATTGAAGTCAATGAGAATTTTGCCAGTGACTTAACTGAACCAGAATGTTTCCATTATCTCTCTTCCAAAAGAATTAGGTTTATGTTCAGAGCCTCATAGAATCTAAAGTCTGTGTTCACACACAACACATAGGAGGTAAGTGATCATGTAAACTACCATGTGGTAAAGTAACCCAAACCTCAGTGGCCACATAAACACGTTTATCCCACAAAATTACATTACAGCCAAGTGGGAGGAGAACAACATATCCCATGATGCCAGATTCAGGAAGTCATACCTTGCAGAAAACTGTAGAAATGACATTGGTGACTCAGGCAGTGGCCACAAAAGACTCTGGGATGCTTCAGAAGTGGCCAAAGGACAGTTTCCTATAGACTAGGAACAGGGAACCTCCCCCCATGTGCCAGATTCCAGCAGTGCCAGATTGCACCAGGTTGCCCCATGTGCCAGATTCCAGCAGTGCCAGATTGTGCCAGATTGCCCTGTTGCCCCATATGCCAGATTCCAGCAGTGCCAGATTATGCCAGATTGCCCCCCTGCCCCATGTGCCAGATTGCCAGCTGTTTCCCCCCACCCCATGTGCTCTGTGGGAGCAGAGCCCCAGCCCAGAGTGCTCTGTGCAGGTACAGCCCCTGCCTGAAGCAGTGTCTTCCCCTGTCCCTGCATTCTGCCTCTGGGCTGCAGGGAAATGGATGGCAGGCTATAGGCAACATACATTTTGGAGCACCTCTACTGCTAGAAGGAGCCCCCAAAGGTGGGCAATGGACTGTAGCAGGTTCCCCACCACTCCTATAAACCCTGTGCCCACATGACCCTCACCTAGAAGGAAACTAAACCTTGTTTTAAATGGCATTGCCAACTCTCGCAAATTTATCACGAGAGATACAGTTTTTCAGCCTCACTTGTGATTAGTATCACTAATTTTGTGAAATCAAGAGGCTTGGCGGGAAGCAGGCATTGGGAAGCATGGCACAGGAGAGAGCCCAGCATCTGCCCCTGGCCCCCAAGGACTCAGCAGCAATGGCAGAGTAGCACAGTGAGTGAGCTGTCTTTCAGCCATAGACCTGGGCTTCATCCCTCCCCTAAACTTTATGGATGGGCGAACAGATCGCGGTTCGGGTTCGGCCATTTGGTTCGGCCGCGTTCGGTTCATGTGTTCATGTTTGGCCGTTTGGGTGGATCGCCGAGTTTGCGTTCGGTCGTTCAGTTTGGCCGCGTTCGTGTCGCGTGTTCATATTTGGCTGTTCGGCCATTCGGTTCATTCGCGTTCGGCCGTTCGGTTCGTTTGCATTCAGGTTGTGTGTTCGTGTTCGGCCGTTCGCTATTCGGGTGGATCGCCGAGTTCGCGTTTGGCTGTTCGGCGTTTGGCTGAAAATATCGCGAGAGCGCGGGAAGCCAGAAATCGCGGCGGAAACTAGAAATTCATCTGTGCATGTGGAGCTGTGAGGCAAGTGGGTGTGTGTTTGATTCGGTGGCTGCTTGTTCATGTGTTTTGGCTGTGATTGTGTTGGGTTTGGCTGTGCTGTGTGTTTGGGTGGGTTGGTGTGTGTTGTGGGTGACTGTTGGTGTGTGGGCTTTGTTAAAAAAAAAAAAAAATGAAGAAGAGTGTTGGTGCAGGTCGCATCCTACGGCTGGGGGCAAATTTGCCGGTGGAGGAGGAGGAGGAGTAACCGGTGGCGGCCGCTGCCCCGGCACCTCCCGTGGCACCGGTGGTGGCACTGGCTTCCTCCTCAGATGAGGAGGAAGCTGTGGGCTCTACTGCCATTCCTGCCAGGTTTGTGTAAACTTTTTTTTACTTTTACTTTTCTAGTTGTAATATCTAGCATCCCCTAGCACACATGGGGAGGGCAGAATTTGCACGTGCCAGCCAGGGGTGGTTTTCTAGTTGCAATATCTAGCATCCCCTAGTAGCACCCATGGGGAGGGCAGGATTTGCACGTGCCAGCGAGGGGCGGCTTTCTAGTTGCAATATCTAGCATCCCCTAGCACCCATGGGGAGGGCAGGATTTGCACGTGCCAGCCAGGGGGGGCTTTCTAGTTGCAATATCTAGCATCCCCTAGCACTCATGGGGAGGGCAGGATTTTCACGTGCCTTATGTTTTTTTTTAGTTGTCATCCCTAGTATCCACAAGGAGGGAGGATTAGAGGCATCATCATAAATGCATGATATTTACTTGGTGTTTAATGTGTTCCCATTTCAGAGAAGAATCGGATTCTTCTGGCCCCAGGCCCAGCCCTGCTTCCAGGCCCAGGACAACACCTCATCACCACCGGACCCTGAGGTGGAGCTCGCCATCATCACCCCCAGACACCCCCAGGTGCCAGTCATCGGATGTCTGGAGGTTTTACATCCAGGGCGACAGAACCGCCACATGCAAGGTATGTCACGGGGACTGGAACAACAGGAAATGAATTCCCCTCTGACCTGTTAGGAATGGAAGTCCCCTGCAGAGACAGATTGGATGGCCACCCAGTCCACCCACTCGTGGAGACAGAATGCAGGCAGGGCTTGACAGACCATTGGTCTGACACAACACTTCTAATGTTCCTTTCTTTTTCTTCTCTTTCTAGATCTGCCAAAGAGTGATCCACCGGCAGAGGGAGGGCACAACATCAGGGCTGCTCAGCCTCATTAAGCGGACCCACAAAACGTGGGTGAGGTGGGCAGGCAAGGAGAACTCCACTGCAGCTGCACTCATCGAGCTGCAGTGCCTTCAAAGGGGGGGGAAGGCCTCCAGGATAAGGAGGCATATAAGCCCTTCCCCTCCCTCTGCCTCAAGCCTCACCGTGGAGACCCCCGAGATCTCAGAGGATGCCGTGATCAAGGCCCTTCAGGACAGGCTGCATCGCTCCACCCAGGGCCACATGGAGGAGGTCCAGTGCTTCACCACTGACCTGGAGAAGTGCCTGGTGGCGGAGATGTGGGCGGTGCAGGCGGAGTGGCAGTGGGTGCTGGCATACGGCCAGTATCTGTCCGTCGAGCAGCGCCGCTTGCAGGTCTACCACCAGGCACTCTCCACGTGGCATAAAGACCTAGTAGAGGTGGTGGAGAAAGCGGTGGACAATGGCCTGGTGGACCCCTCCACGGTGGATGCTTGCCCTCCGGACTGTGAGCCGCCCCAAGTCCTGTTGCCTTTCCCCCAAATACGGTGGGACAGGTCCAGTGGCAGAGACACTGACTCTTAGGTTGTTGTTTATAAGTTTCCTTTCCATGTTTGCTTTTGTTTTATTAAATATTGTTGTTGTTGTTGTTGTTTTGTTTTCCTGTATTGAATTTGTAAATAGTTTTAGTAAAGTTTTCAAATTTATTGTTACGAGCTTCGTTTTAGTCCTCTCTTTTATCCCTCCCTATGTGCTTAAGTTCTGGCTGGCAGAATCTCATACAGCTACTAGATCCCTTCCAGCAGCACATGCCACCTCAAGTAGCGTAGTAACCCAAAGATGTGCGGTGCCAGCAG